>JAKSZT010054515.1:6616810-6632662 GCA_026826555.1 Tolypeutes matacus
AGGAAGGAAGGAAGGAAGGAAGGAAGGAAGGAAGGAAGGAAGGAAGGAAGGAAGGAAGGAAGGAAGGAAGGAAGGACCTCTTGCCATCTTATGAAAAATGGTTTGCCTACAGATAAAGAAAAACAAGTAAAGTTTAGGGCTTGCACAACCATGTTAACTTATAAACAAAGGCCCTAGATAAAGAAGATTTTTAAACACTTTAACATGCAAACTTCATGTAATGCAACATGGTCACTATATGATACATGTTTTCTGTTTTAACATTCAGATAAGATGGAACCACACAGTGTGGTTCTATGGTCTATGATTTGAGAGATCATCTATGATTGGCATTTTGGCATATGTAGATTAAAAAAAAAATCTCAGGTCTTTCAGTCCATTTACCTATCTTTCCTCATATACAGAGAAACAACTTTTTTCCATTCTTCCTGCATACAGTTAACCAGGATTTTTCTGCTCTTAAGAACAGGTGAGTTTGTCTCCAGGTCAGACAGCTTTGCCATTTCTTAAATTTATTTATAAAAAGCCATGTGATTTCCTTCGAAGGTTTCAAGTTTCTTCTTCGTATTTTTCTTGTGATTTTCCAGTTGTTTTCATTGTATATGTTTGCATCTTTCTAATTCACACTGCCCACATCAATCCTCCAGATGCAATAGGTGGTTTTCTACCTCCTCAAAACTAGCTTCTAAATGAGTCCAATTTGCTGTCACAGAGGCTGAATCTGCTATCAGTCCTGGAAGTTGCCGGAGCTGCTCCTGTAACTCTGTGAGGCTTGTCTTCTTTTTCTCCCAGTGTGCTGAAAGCATAAAAACCTGACTATCCACCAGCTCTTCAGCACTTGCACTTACCTTGGCTCTTCTGTGAAGTGCAGCCCACGTACCTTAATACCTGCTAAGTAATTCTAGTACAGCAGGGTCACTTTGGCACAGATGGAACAGTCTTGGGTTTGCTTTTTCCTTTAGCTTCTCTTGACTTATCACTTAAAGTCTTCAGCCCGGAGGTGAAATCCTGCTGCACTCCGGAGCCGCTCGCGCAGTCTCCAGCGTCACCCCTGCCCTGTCTTCTCCCTCAGACTTCCACTGCAGGCGCCGCCCTCAGTCCCGCGCGGCCTTCACCGCCCCTTGCCTGTTTGGTTTTGGTCGGTAAAAATATTTTCATAAAATTGGATGCAATTTAAAATGTATTTATAAGCAAATATCTCAATGGGATGGAAACTCAATAATACTCTAAGAACCTGAAATTCCATTGTAAATTATGATCTACCTTAATTGATATTATTGATAATTGATATTGTTAGGAGAGTTCAGCCTTCTCTCTCTGAAACTTGCTATAGGCATGTTGTCTTTCAAATATTTTACTTTCAATGATTGTGGAGTCAAAAATTCAAAAACTGAGTTAATACTAAATATCACCCCAGATTTGTTTTTTCCCTTATCCATAATAAACAACAGATCCTTTAATTTTCAGAAAGGCAGCAAATTATATAGCAAAGTTAGAATATTTTTCATTTAACAAAAACTAACCCTACTAAGAGGAGAATAGACCCAGTCCAAATGGATCATTGGTTAGCCTTAGCAATGATGACATCACACAAAGGCATGACAGCTAGAAGAAATTAGGCAATGTTTAGGAGTTAAAGAATATGTCTTGGGGGAATAAAAAGAATCTTATTTACAAATTATTTAAAATATTTGTTGTTTAAAACAATCAAGTTAGATTTTACTTAGAATGAAATCATTCACATCCCTTTAGATAAATGACTCTCACAAGCCTAAAGCCAGAAACCTTAATTTCAAATTACTGCTTTGTCTCTTAAATACTGTGGGGATTTTCTTAACCTCATTTCTGAGCATCAGTTTGTAAACCTGGCATTTTAATGCCTGTCTTATGTATCTTATGAACTGTTTTGAGACTCAAATAAGATTTTTTTGGGGGAGGGGGGGTTTGACTTTTTTTTCCCCAAATCGATTTTATTGATACATAGTAATAAATCATACAATTCATCCAAAGTGTACAATCAATGGAATTTAGTACAATCACATAGTTGTGCATTCATCATTTCAGTCATTAGTAGTGCATTTTTATTATTTCAATACTACTAATAATAAACAAAACTTTATATGAGATAACACTATGGTATCTGATACTCAATTTTTATACAAGTCTTGTGTGGAGAGATATTGTAAATAGCAATAAATATGTATATTTAAGTTTCTGTTTAGGAGTACTTCATGTATTGAATAATTTCAAGGAATATGGTGATATTACAAATCAATATAAATCTACATCTATGGTATAGTCATAAGAGCTTGAGATAAAGTAAATCATACAGATATAATTATGTCACCTGGTTTTAAATAACTTTTCTGACCCTGAGTTTTGTCTACAGTAAAACAGCCATGACACATGTTGTGTAGTAATACTGTGGATATTAAATAAAAAAATATAAAATGCTTGGCTCATGGTAGAAACTCAAGCATATTATTAAGCTCTAGAGCTTTGTAGTTAATGCATACAGGTCTGTAATATTGAATATATGGCAATTTCATGTGCAATAAGTGTTGTTTTTCTTTCCTAATTCACAGAAGAACTGGCAGAAAATAACAAAATGCAAGAAAAAATATTTTTTAAATTTTTTTGATTTCAAAGCATTGCTTCTTCATCATTTTTATGCTTATTTTAGAAACTAAGAAAATTTTGTACCAACAATGATTTATTATAAATTACTTCAGTAGTTGTACCCAGATCTCCTATTATTACAAGTGTCTAGAGCTTCTTTTGAATTATAGACTAATTCTGCATGCAGTAATTCTCTGTCATAATTTTATTTCAAATGTTATGAGTTATGAATTATCATATCAACTCATAGATACAGGGATATAATGGTACACAGTTCCTGTAGTCATATTTACTGAGGAGGAGGAGGAGGATCCATTAAAATATGAGCATGGACAACCAGCAAGATGGCGGCAGGGTAAGTAGCTCCTAGAGTCAGTTTGTGCTACAAGGCAGTTAGTAATCACCCAGAGCTACCTAAAGCACCTTTTTGGGGGCTCCAGGAGACCAGAAGAGCATCCTGCAACATCCTTGAAGTAATGGAAGGAGGAGACTGTCCATCTGCAGAAAAGATTCATAAGTAGAACACTCCACACCACGGAAGTTGGTGCCCATCCTCCGCTGGAAGCACAAGCCATCTCAGGAGCTATTCTACTGCTGGAATTGGAAGCTCCACTTCCCAAAAACAGGGGAGGAAGAGACAATTGGACACCAACCTCAGCTACTGATTAGTAAACTCAGCTGGCTAGAGTGTAACCCTAAGAACAGCTAAAGTTTGAACCTGTCCAAGTCAGAAAGAGGCCGGTAGCTGCCATTTTAACTCCACCCCTGGCATGAAGGGAATTGGGGCAGACTGAAAATCACAGTGCTGGTGGGGGCCAACCACTTTCCATCCAGATTGGATTGCAGATCTAGCCTAAGCCCCAACCCCACCTCTGGCAGGGAGGAATCTGGGGTGACCTGCACCAGCCTATGGGGGAAAATACAGGTCATGCAACAGAGGCTGGTGATCATTCTACTCTGGCAGCACAATCCTCCTCAGGAGCTGTTCTGTGGCAGGAATTGGAAGCTCCATTTCCCAAAAACCAGGTAAATAAGAAGCAGTTGGTCACCGACTTGAGCTACTGATTAGTAAATTAGGCTGGCTAAAGTATAACCCTAAGAACACTAAAGTTTGAACATGTCCAGATTGGAAAGAGGCTGGTAGCTGCCATTTTGACTCTGCTCCTGACATGAGGGGAAGTCAGGCTGACTGAAAATCACAGTGATGGTAGGGCCTAGCTTTTACATCCAGATTTGACTGCAGCCGCAGCCTAGCTTCAGCCCCAATTCTAGCAGGGAGGAAGCTGGCAGGATCTGCATCAGCCCCTCTGGGTAACTGCAGGTACACTTGCCTGGCACACACTGAGTAGTCAGAAGTATACCAGGGTAACAGCCATCATTTTGACCCGCATGGCTTGGCATAGACTGCTGGCCACACCTACAGCTCCACTTCTATCCCAGGCAGGGGAGGAAGGGGTGTGAAGCTTCATCAGTCTCTCCAGGAAACTAGAGTTGAGGCCTGCACAACTTGAATTATTACACACAGCTGTGGTTCTCTCCCTACCCCTGGCAAAGGAGAAAGTTGGAAGAGCCTTTATCTATCCCTTGGGCAATGTGGGCAGCTTGAGCCTCCACAGCTTACAGCACCAACTACATCCTTGACTCCTACTACACAACCAACAAGGGATAAATGGCAAGAAAGCCCTAAACTAAACAGAGAAATTACACCCAGAATAAATACATCTAGTAAGCCAGATGCCAAGACGCCAACAAAAAATTACAATCCACACCAAGAAACAGGAAGATATGTCCCAGTTAAAGGAAAAAGAGAAACCTGAAGATGACATAAAGGAGTTGTGACAACTAATCAAAGATGTTCAAACAAATCTCCTTAATAAATTCAATGAGAAGGCTAAAGAGATTAAGGATATTAAGAAGACATTGGAAGAGCACAAAGAAGAATTTGAAAGCATACATAGAAAAATAGCAGATCTTATGGGAATGAAAGGCACAATAAATGAAATTAAAAATACACTGGAAGCATATAATAGCAGATTTGAGGAAGCAGAAGAAAGTATTGGTAAGCTTGAAGAAATGGCCTCCAAAAGTGAATACACAAAAGAACTGAAGAAGAAAAGAATGGAAAGAATTGACCAAGATCTCAGAGAACTAAACGACAGCAAGAGATGTGCAAACACATGTGCCAAGGGTGTCCCAGAAAAAGAGAAGGGAAAAGGGGCAGAAAGAAAATTTGAAGAAATAATAGTAGAAAATTTCCCAACCCTATTGAAGAACATGGATATCCATGTCCAAGAAGCACAACACACTCCCATCTGAATAAATCCAAATAGACCAACTCGAAGGCACATACTAATCAGAATGTCAAATGCCAAAGACAAAGAGAGAATTCTGAAAGCAGCAAGAGAAAAGCAATATATAACATATAAGGAATACCTAATAAGATTAAGTGCTTATTTCTTATCAGAAACCATGGAGGCAAGAAGACAATAGGATAATATATGTAGGAAAATATCTTCAAGACCTGGTGGTAGGTAGTGGATACTTAAAGGAGATAAGAGGAGGACTGGGATGGACTACTGATGTTTAATGTATGTAGGGGTTTTAGTTAACTTTATTGTAGAAGTGTGGAAATGTATAGACTTGATGGTAACACATTATAGTGAGTAACAGCTGGTTTATAAATTGGAATGTGGTTGAAAAGGGTAGTCTATGGATGTAAATGCCAAGTGAAAGAAAGCTAGAGAATAATCTAGGGACTGAATAATAGTAAACTCAGAGGTGGATGAGAATTGTGGTTGATGGTACACATGCAAGAGTGTCCTGTGTAAGCTAGAGTAAGCAACTCAAAATTTTCTAGATTTCTGAAAGGACAGGTAAATAGTAATGGGACAAAGATTGCCAAATTAGGTCCTCTATAGAAAGTTCCCTGAGGGCAAGCTTCTATTTGCCAATCAGTTTTTACTACAATTTTTATAGCTTCTGGCTCCTCTGGATGTTACTAGTATTTACTAAGCATCAGGCAGTTTTAACCATCCCTAATAGGGAAAAAATAAAGTCTGTGTTATGGCCGAATGAAAGTCAAAATTGTTTGGAGTACTTGCAATGGATTTTTGGAAATTGTAACTATAGCAAAATTCTATTGTGTTTAATTTGATGCACCAGTAATTAGTAGGTATATATATAAAACTTAGTTTGTACTTTTAAGGATTCAAAATTTGGCCGCCTGAATGGGGATCATGAATGGTGGAAAGGAACATTATAATTTATAGTGTTTGTATTCAGCTAGCTTGAAGATGGCCAAAGTGCTGCAATTAGAGGCAAATTAGTCAATAGATAAACTGGGAGATCCTTGTGAAGTGTTTTATAGAGCAACACAAAGGAGGAATATAATGTATAGTGGGAAAGTACACATCCATCTAGCACAATGTGAGATATTTTCATTCACACTGTGTGTTTATTCCTGTAAACATTTTTTGCTTTATACTATGTGAAATCTAACATGTAGCGAAAGCAACTATTTATCCACAATCACACAGCTTTTGGGTGGTAGAACTGGAATTTGAATATAGGAGAATCTGTGTCTAGATCTCATGCCATTTCAAGGTTTTATGCCCCATGGTGTTTCACTGTGGAGGCCACATGCTTGAATATGAACATGTCCTCTCAGGAGAGGCATACACAAACTTAAAACAAACTGCCCTTAGTTGAAAATGCCATAAGATTGATGACAATATTGTAGCACATGGTTCATGCTTTGTTCTCCTAGATGAAAAAATTTAGTCTGTGCAGGGGTAGCTGAAGGCAATCTTTTTAAAATTCCATTTATTTTCATTTCTAGCAAGGGTCCAGATTATACACATAAATTTGACAATTTTGGAATTTTTCTGGACATGCCTTGAATTTTCCTACCACCATATTTTGCTCAGACCTGCCATATTTTGCCCAGAGTGTTTTTTTGTTTTTGTTTTTGTTTTTGAATATCATTTTCATCCCTTGATGTATACAAGTGTTGTCTTCCCACAAGAAGACTCCATTAAACAGTCCATCCATGACTGGCATCACTGTATTTTTAAACTGTGAAATAATGATAAACAAAAATAAAAAATGAGAAAAAGCATTTAACTGATGTTTTATATAGTATGCTCAATATATAGTTTTTATTCTGCATACATTCTATGACTTTCTAAAATAACAATGCCATAGAACACAGAAGCTAATTGGCTATTAGTTGACACACTGGACACTTAATAGGCGCTCCTTGAACATTTTCAAATCTTCATGATAAAACGGTGTTCTTAGTTTTTAATTCTATTTTGTAAATTTGTCCCACAAACTCAAGACCTCAAAATTTTTTATTGAATTCTACTTTTTCCTTGCTTTTTGGCTTTCAAAACATCAAAATATGCTCCCAAATTACTTATGTTCCATGAATTTTACTGTGATATGGTTTGTAACTAGATTTTAAACTGCTATTGTAAACTAATAGATTTTTACTTTCCTTGATGCTTGTTCTAAGGAACAAAATCAATAATGCAACTGTAATCCATTAAATTAAGATCAGGTCTCTTTTATAATATTACAGTCAGTAGTTCCCATAATTTTATTACTCTACCATGTCCTCACAGGTTTATGGAATTGATTGCTAAAACTGCAGCATTTAGGAAAGTTTTTGCACTTGGCACCAGGATATCTCAAGTTGCTGAGCACATTTCATTTGTGACTTTTGAAAGCTAGCAGTCAAGTCATATCTTTTTCCTATGAAACTCCAAGGAATTGCACAGATAAAGAACTAAGAAAAAAAAGTTGAAAAAGAGACAAAAGCAAGCAAGACTAGAAGGGAATACAAGCAGCATTTGAAAAAAAGCAGAAAGCACAGCTTCAAAGTAGGATATGTGGGATCTCATGGTACATATAGATATCAAAGGGAAAACAAAGGGTAGCATGTTGGTATTCACCTATCCTTCAAAAGGAAGCCTCCAGAGAAATTGGAAAAAAAAATAGTTTAGGCAATATCTACCTTGAGATTTCTAGTTGAAAAGATATAGATTGAGATGAATAATAAAATCCTTTCAGAGAGTCTTTCCACTCTACATGTAGAAATAGGGCTATATATACACAACTTTTCATGAAGCAAGCCATGATTTGGGAAAGATTGTGATAGATTTCCAATTAGAAACAGTGCCAGTGTTTCTTCATTTTATATAAAAATACACCTGTTTTAATGAGTTGCATTTAATGTATGCTTAACTGTAACTATATTTCTACTTATACATACCACAAAAAACTTTGTATCATAAAGATAATTAATCCCAGTGTAAGTCATTGTTTTCATTAGCGTTAATTGAAATTTCTTACAATTTGTGATACTCAGGCCAATCATCAGACCAAATCTTCCCTGAAAGATTTCAGTCTTAACATATGGGGCATGATCTATGACTTTTTGAAAAGTAAGGAAGCCTGTAATTGTTGAGGGGAATATTGGAAAATTTAAATTGAAATAAATATTTTAATATAACTTTAATATAAATTTCATTAATATATTTTTATGTGGACAAGAGTTGGGGATTGAAGTCTGATTAACACAACTTACATTGACAGTCATATTCATTTGGACTGATGGTTTGTCTCTGTAGATAGATGCAGAATCCGTTGTCATTCAAACCATTACATTAAAGTGGAATATTGCTTGCCTTTTAAAATGCCGTGCTCCATGTAATTTTAAAGCCATGGGGTATCCAGAATAAAATTGGATATATCTAAGATGCTGGATATTTTTGTTGTTGTTTTGTTTTGCTTTTTTTCTTGTTGTTTGTTTCCCTGTGACACACTGTGATTCCTTATTGTGAGAATATGCACAAAAATAATACTGCAACTATTTCATTATATTTCAAGAAGCCTCCTGAAATAAATCAGTTAATGGCAAGATAAAATGTTTAGAAATTTTTAAATTAAACTAAATGGCATTCTTATTATTTGCGGCCATCATGATAATAGCAGAGGTGCTTCTTCTAGACGTTGGTAAAGCTTCCTCACTCAGCCAGATGATAGTGCATGGGATATTACATAAAGATGGATTTCCCTGGATTTCTTTCAACAGTAATAAATATGTCTGAGGCTCCTACTACTAACAAAGATAGATTTAACCTCCCACCTTGTATTAGTCAGCGTTCTCTTGGGAAACAGAATCAACAGGAAACATCTGTCAATAATATGAGATTTTATAAGAGTCTCTCACGCGACCTTGGGGATGCACAAGTCCAGGTTCCGCAGGCAGGCTACAAACCAGGGGCTCTGATGAAAGTCCAATGAAAGGTCCTTGATGAGTTTCTGGGAGAAGTTGGCTGTCCAAAGATGAGCTGGGAAATTCTCTCAGAATGTTGAAATCACTTCCCCTTTTAAGGCATTCAACTGATTGGCAAAAGTGTCACCCATTGCTGGTGCAATCTCCCTGATTGATTCAGATGTAATCAGCTATCCATGCAGTAAACTCACTGGTGACCGAAGTCCATAAATGCTCTTGTACTACAATTAGCCCAGTACTTGCTGAACCTAACACCTGGATACAATTACCTGGCCGAGTTGACACATTAGTCTAACCATCACAGTCCACCCCTTGTCAACTTTGCAACCATACACATTACCCTAAACCATACTTAGTCTCTAAGTAAAAACAATAACAGACCAGTATATATACATATTTCTGCCTAACAATGTTCAACCCCCCTGCATACAACGGGAAATGCATTAATTCCCCACAGAATATGGTGCAAGTCCTTGGGTAATATTCACTCTTAAACTTGACATCCTTAAATATTATGACGTGAAATTGATACAACTTTTCATATGATAGGGGAAAAAGTTGGGGAAGAAAACAAAGAAATTAGTTTTGTGTACATATACAATCATACTCATAATGAAACAAGGAAGAAGGGTTCATGACTATTACAGTCCTCGTTTCTGTAGCTGGTCACGGGGTCAAAGTTCATTTTTATCACTACCTTCTTCCACTACCCATTCCATGTTCCCATTACCTTCAGCAAGCATTTCAGCTGGCCGTGGTTCTTTGCCTGGTGGGGTGACCCAAACTTTCATTCCCGAAGATTCTAGGCCATTATTAGTCCTACTTGAATTGGTTTGTTGCAATTTTCCATTGACTTTAATCACAGGGCATGGCAGTACTAGGAGATGCCCTAAAGGATCTCCTGCATTCCAGGCAAACTCTTCTTTACCCCCATTATGTAGATGTTGTCCTATTTCCCCTTGATAGTCAGGATCAATCACCCCAACCAGTACAATAATTCTTTCTTTGCCTGTTGATTCACAGGTAAGAGGAGCCCAAAGTGGCCAGGTGGCAGTCTTAACTTCCAGTTCAATGGAATCATTGTTGTGTTCCCTGGTGGCATAACTCTTCCTTTTGTACTAAAACCTGTAGCCCAGCAGAGCTTAAGGTGGCAGGGACAGGAAGCAAAAATTTTCCTAGTGGGTCACTAGGGGTAATAGTGAATGGTGCCACTCCCATTTCCACCCCTTGATTCCTGGACCCATGAATCCTGGTTATGGGAGAAACAGCACCATAGAGAGGATGCTTATTTAGAGCATATACAGCCTCCTGGAGAACATTGCCCCATCCCTGCAAGGTATTGTCACCTAGTTGGCACTGTAATTGAGACTTCAAAAGGCCATTCCACCGTTCTATTAATCCAGCTGCTTCAGGGTGATGGGAAAAACATGGTGAGACCAGTGAATTCCATGGGCATGTGCCCATTTCTTCACATCATTTGCTGTGAAATGGGTTCCTTGATCAGAAGCAATGCTGTGTGGAATGCCATGGTGGTAGATAAGATACTTGTTAAGTCCATGGTCTGCATTGTGATTCTCCTATTGGGGCCTGCCAAAGGCTCCAGAGAGCATCTCTATTTACCACTGAAACTTCCTGCACCATTGGATCTGCTGGATCATATGGTCCAAGTGGTAGTGCAGCTTGCACAGCAGCCTGGACCTGTCGCAGGGCCTCCTCTTGTTCTGGTCCCCAATCAAAACGAGCAGCTTTTCTGGTCACTCAGTAAATAGGATGGAGTAGCACATCGAAACGAGGAATGTTTTGTCTCTAAAATCCGAAGAGGCCAACCAAGCGTTGTGCCTCTTTTTTGGTCATAGGAGAGGCCAGGTGCAACAGCTTATCCTTTACTTTAGAAGGGATATCTCTACAGGCCCCACACCACTGGACATCTAGAAATTTCACTGAGATGGAAGGACCCTGTATTTTTGTTGGATTTATCTCCCATCCTCTCTCACGCAAATGCCTTACCAATAAATCTAGAGTCTTTGCTACTTCTTGCTAAGTAGATCCTATCAACAAGATATCATCAATATAATGGACCAAGGTGATCTCTTGTGGGAGGGAGAGACGATTAAGGTCCCTGTGGACAATATTATGACATAGGGCTGGAGAGTTGATATACCCCTGAGGCAGGACAGTAAAGGTATACTGCTGGCCTTGCCAGCTGAAAGCAAACTGTTTCTGGTGGTCCTTACTAATGGCAATTGAGAGAAAAACATTTGCCAGATCAACAGCTGCATACCAGGTACCAGGGTAAGTGTTGATTTGCTCAAGCAATGATACCTACATCTGGGACAGCAGCTGCAATTGGAGTCACCACCTGGTTAAGTTTATGATAATCTACTGTCATCCTCCAAGATCTATCTGTTTTCTGCACAGGCCAAATAGGAGAGTTGAATGGGGATGTGGTGGGAATCACCACCCCTGCATCCTTCAAATCCTTGATGGTGGCACTAATCTCTGCAATATCTCCAGGAATCCGGTATTGCCTTTGATTTACTATTTTGCTAGGCAGGAGCAGTTCTAGAGGCCTCCACTTGGCCTTTCCAACCATAATAACCCTCACTCCACAAGTCAGGGATCCAATGTGGGGATTCTGCCAGTTACTGAGTATGTCTATTCCAATTATGCATTCCAGAACTGGGGAAATAACCACAGAATGGGTCCGGGGACCCACTGGACCCACTATGAGACAGACCTGAGCTAAAACTCCATCCATCACCTGACCTCCATAAGCCCCTACTCTTATTGCTACACCACAGTGATGTTTTGGGGCTCCTGGAATTAATGTGATTTTTGAGCCAGTGTCTAATTATCCCCAAAATGTCTGATCATTTCCTTTTCCCCAATGCACAGTTACTCTGGCAAAAGGCCATAGGCCTCCCTGCGGAAAAGTGGGAGGAAGATTAACAGTATAAATTTTTGGCAGTTTAACAGGATCTTTCCCCAAGGGGACCTGGCCTTCTCCTCATTCAAGGGGCCCTGGGTCTGTAAACTGTCTCAAATCTGGGAATTGATTAAGAGGCCATGATTCTCTGCATCTGTAATTTGAGTTAAAGTTTTGTTCACTCGACCTAGAACCGTTCTGCTTATGCAGGTCCAGAAGAAATTCAGTAGACTGCCCATGTATTTCATTTCTAGGTACCCCTGATCTACTAGCCAATGCCATAACTCCATGTGACTCAGACTATTCTGTGTGCTGCTTTGAATCTGTCTTTCATTGCAGTAGCCACACCCACCTTGCCTTTGGTGATTAACTGCTGATACTTGACTTTCACCAGACTGAGATCTGATCATCCCCATGTTTAAGGATTTCAATTCCATTACAGCCCTCCCTACAGTAATATTTGGACTGCAGGGAAGAGCAACCACAGAGCTCTTCAGAGAAAATGGAGTTAGTCTTACAAATTTATTCCTCACAGTCCTGGTTAAAGTTGTGTCCTCTGGACATTCCTGGGGTGGGCAGGTCTCATATGGTAAATCCATTCTACCATTCCAATCTCTCTAAGCCTTTGAATCCCCTCATCTACTGTATACCAGGGTAAATCGGGCATCTAAACATCAGACATGCTAGGTCATCTCTTGGTCCATGTTTCAGTCAGCCACCCAAACAAACTGTTAGATCTCTTTCTAACCCCTCAAGCTACAGCATTGAATCCAGAATTTCTGCTTAGTAGGCCCATATCAATAAATTCAACCTGATCCAACTTAATATTCCTTCCACCATTATCCCATACACTTAGTATCCATTCCCACACATATTCCCCTTATTTCTGTCTATATAAGTTGGAAAACTCATGCAGTTCTTTCAGAGCATAGAGTACTTCCTCATGGGTCACACTTTGTATTTCCCCTTTGGGGGCTTGTTATGATTTTAGTCTTGTAATAGGTCTCGAAAACAAGAGGAGTGGTGCGGGTGGGTAAGGAGAATGATTAGAGATGTCTTGCAGATTACTGACCTCAGGGCATTCCTTTGCGTTTTCTTCTGGTGAGACAGGATTAATCTCTTCAGGCAGGGGTTGGAAGGCAGACTCCTCAGGGCAGACTGGAAGTTGGGCAGCGCATGCTGGAGTTTGGCTGGTACCTGCCTCGTGGCTGAGAGGAGGTCCAGATGCTCTGGGGCAGGCTGGAAGCTGGGCAGTGCATGCTGGAGTTAGGCTGGTACCTCCTTCAGGGCTGGGAGAAGGTCCGGACTCCCTGGAGCAGGCCAGAGGCTGGACAGTGCAGGCTTCAGTTTGGCTGATACCCACCTCAGAGCTGGAAGGAGGTCTGAACTCCCTGGGTGATACAAGGTTGACAAGGTGTGGTCTCCACAGAGCAGGCCATCACAGGTTTATCTGGTAAATTATCAGCAGAATTTAGGGTTCCAATGTCCCCACCAATATTATCATATGTCTCCATCCCAATCCTCAGGATTCCACTCCTTTCCAATTAATGCCTTCACTCTAATTGCAGAAACCCTGCGAGGTTGAGATTTTAGTTTCCTCTGTAATTCTGCTACTCATAAAATGAGAGTCTGGGTTTGATTCTCAGATAGATCAAGTCTGTGGCTACAGGAGACAAGATTTTCTTTTAAGGCACACATAGAAACTTTCATATCATTCAAGCGGCATTTAAGTTTCAAATTTGAAGACTTTAGCTCATCTCTTTCTTTTGTAACTGTATCCAGAGTATCTAGGAGGAGCCAGCCAACATCATTATATATTTTTACTCCACAAAATTCTGTTAAAGTGTTGAAAACACTGTCACCCAGATCCTTGTTTCTTATAAGCATGGAAGTAGGGGAATCCAGTGAGGCTATTTTGCGTATCTCTCTTGCAAGCTCACACCATAGACTGTTAGCAACCTCTTCATTATTGGAAAGGGAATCATTCGTATCCTTGAGTCCAATTAGAGTAGAGAGCCAATTACAAAACTCCCAGAACCACCTCAGACATCTGATGTTTAAGACTCTGTTCCTCAAGAACCACTCCCGGTACCAAGCTGTATTAGTCAGGTAACTCTCAGGAAACAGAATCAACAGGAGATATCTGTCAATAATATGAGATTTTATGAGTCTCTCACATGACCATGGGGATGCAGAAGTCCAGGTTCTGCAGGCAGGCTGCAAAAGAGGGGCTCCAATCAATGTCCGATGAAAGTTACTTGATGAGTTTCTGGGAGAAGTTGGCTGTCCAAAGATGAGCTGGGAAATTCTCTGGAAATGTTGAAATCACTTCCCCCTTTAAGGTATTCAACTGATTGGTAAAAGCATCATCCATTGCTGATGCAATCTCCCTGATTGATGCAGATGTAATCAGCCATCCATGCAATAAACTCATTGATGACTGAAGTCCATAAATGCTCTTGTATTACAATTAGCCCAGTGCTTGCTGGACCAAACAACTGGACACAATTACCTAGCCGAGTTGACACATTAGCCTAACCATCACACCTGAAACAAAAAATGGACAAAATATAACAAACAGTAGTTTTTAACACATCCAAACATCAGATTGTATCAGGCATCAAACAGGACATAAGGTAATGAAAGACAGATTGCTGAGAAATGTGAAACAAACAAGATAAACCTGAAATGTACATGGAACTTACTGCCTTGAGAGAGTTTCTAATCATTGGTGCAAGGAGAATACTGATAGGTGGAGCCCAGTGGATTCTTTAGGTTAAGGAGATGGAGCTGAGAGTATATGGAGACCAAGACAACTAGAGTACGCAGGACAGAGATTTTGAAAAGAAGGAAAAACTCCATAGATCTGAAAAGGGCCCACTGAGAATTCAGCTGCATACTAATCAGTGCACGCGGTGGGGAAATAACCTATTGAGGGGCAAGAACCATCAGAGAGGAGTGGTGAACAGAATAGTTGATGCTCACACAGGGCCAGAATAATGCCTATTTCTCTTGGCCAGTCTTGAAAAGTCATGATCTACAGGGCATTGAACAGAGTACTCAAAATGATCTAGCAGCAGTAGTAGGGGATAATTATCCTAAAACTGAGCTACATACAGCCTAATAAATCTTATAAGCAATACTTAAAAGATCTCACTGTTTCCAAGTATCTTAAGTGCGCCACAAAAAGCTCAAGAATTGTGATAGGAATACAAAAATTAGTCACCAATCAACAAAATAAAATTGATATCTGGTATCAAACTACAAATACCAGGCATACAAAAAAGCAGGAAAGTACAGTCATAATAATGAAAAAAAAATCAATCAAATATTAGAATCAGAAGTCCAAAACATTAGCACAGTTATTATAACTCTATTTCATAAGTTCAGAAAGTTAAGTAGATATAAATGGGATATTAAAACACACACAGACAACACTGAACTGCTAAAGATGAAAATTATACTGGATATGATAAAAACACACTGGATATGATTAATAGTAGATTGGACATTGCACTCAAAAAAGATTACTGAAGTTGAAAATATAGCAATAGAAACTGTCCATATTAAAACAGAAAGAAATGATAAATTTAAAATATGAGCAGTGTACCAGTGAGCTCTAAGATAACTTCAAGTGACTTAATGAATGTGTACTTGGAATCCTAAAAGCAGAGAAAAGGGGGAAAAATCTCAAAAAAAACCTGATAATGTTCCAAATATGGTAAAAGTTATAAACTAAGATTTCCAAGAAGTGCAATGAAATTTAAGCATGAGAAACAGGGAGAAAGCTATAACAAGACACTTTATAATCAAATAACTTAACATACAAAATAAAAAGAAAATTTTAAGACACCCAGAGAATGATTTCTCTTTCTAGGAATATAGTCTAGATATATTTTCCCTATTCCTTCCAGTAAATATGACCAAAAATCCTGGGCATAGAGATAGATAGATAGATAGATAGATAGATAGATAGATAGATAGATAGATAGATAGATAGATAGAT
>JAKSZT010054515.1:6632672-6690871 GCA_026826555.1 Tolypeutes matacus
GATAGATAGATAGATAGATAGATAGATAGATAGATAGATAGATAGATGATAGATAGATAGAATAAAACTAAAGTAAACCACACCCAAAACATAATAAAACACACACATACACATGAGGTCTCTAAACATGGAGAGTAGAAAGCAGGCATTGTAGGGGCTGCAAGACTGAAGGAACTAACTTGCCTCATATACCCCACTTGGATACTGAAGAAGTGAGCTGCCAGGAAATGCCAACCACCACCGACAAAATAGTTCCCAAGAAAATCTTCACTGCATAACCAAAGGACCAGGAAAATGACAATCATGCAAGATAGTTAAGTTTTTAATGATAACCACAATACTCCAGCCAAACACCACAGCAAAAACTCCTACCCTCACCCCCACCCTTGCCAGCAAAAGGTGAGTGGTCATTGTAGACTCCTTCCACCCTTACTAGCCTGTGTCAAGGTGTCCAATACCCCACACTCTAACTTCCTCACCACAGGGTAGTGTCAGAGAAGGCTGAGTGAGAGCCAGAACTTTCACAACAAAAAGACACCTACACCCAAAAAATTTTACGGTCAGTACAGAAACCTAAAGTTAGTGATGGCAGGTCTCTTGTCAGAAACAATACAGTGTAGAAACATCTTTAAAATACTGAAAGGGGGAAAAAATGTCAAACTAGAATTCTAAGCCCAGGGAAAAAAAAAACGTAAAAAAAGAAAATGACAAAGATTGTTGCAGACATAAAAAGCTGAAAGAAATCATTGCCAGCAAATCCACACTAAAAGAATGTTATAGCAACTCCCTCAGGCTGAAGGAAAATGGTAGCAAGTGAAAATATTGATCTACAGAAAGGAATACAGAGCAATGGAAATTTTAACTATGAGGGTAAAGATGTAATATTAATGATCAATCACATCTTATTGAAATTTAATGGACAATTTAAAGAGAAATACCAATAATGTAGCATGGGGTTTATAGCACATGTAAAAATAAAATGAATGGCATTAATAGCACAAAGAACAGGAAAGAGAAAATGGAATTAGGCATATAAAAATTTCTTATATTGTATATAAAGTAGTATATCACTTGTAGGTAGACCATAATATGTTATAAAGTATATTATAGCACACACTGAAATGGCAAAAAGACCATCAAAGGAGATAAAAATAATCATTGCATAGTATCTAATTAAATTAAAAGAAGGTGGAAAAAGAGGAAATGGGGAACAACTAATAAATAGGACATATAAAAACAAAGAGCATGAGGATGGCATTAAATCCAATCTTATCAATAATCATAATAAATGTAAATACTTTAAATACATCCATTAAAGGACAGATTTTAAAAAACTTATTGTAGTAACATATATACAACTCAAAATTCCCCAAAATTCCCATTTTAGTCACTTTCACGTGTATAATTCAGTAGTATTAATCACATTCACGATATTGTGGTACCATCAACAGCATTACTTAAACTTTTTCATCATTTTGAACAGAAATTCTTCTACCATTAAGTAATGACTCCCTTTCCCCTCACCCTCGTCCTCTGGTAACCTGTAAACTACTATCTTTCCCTTTGAATTTGGTTATTTTCTTATTTTAAGTATTTCATATAAGTGAGATCATATAATATTTGTTTTTTGTGTCTGTCTTATTTCACTTGGCATCATGTTTTCAAGGTTCATCCGTGTTATAGCCTGTATCATAAATTTCTTACTTTTTATGGCTATATAGTATTCCATTGTGTGTGTATACTACTTTTTTTTTTAACTTTATTTCATACATTTAATAATTGAAAATATAAACAATTAAAAATTGAAAAGTAAACACAGATGAATAAATATATACATTTCTCAATTAAAGGTATTGGATACATATAAAAAATTTTTTAATCAAACAATATGTTACACAATATATTTGGTTCATAGTAACGCATTCATACAGTATTTGTCCTTTTGTGTCTGGCTTGCTTTGCTCAACATAATGTCCTCCAGGTTCATCCATGTTTTCATTTGCTTTACGACTTCATTTCTTCTTACAGCTGTATAATATTCCATCGTGTGAATAGACCACAGTTTGTTTATCCATTCGTCTGTTGATGGACACCTGGGTTGTTTCCAACTTGTGGCAATGGTGAGTAATGTTGCTGTGAACATTGGTGTGCAGATGTCTGTTTGTGTCACTGCTCTCAGTTCTTCTGGGTGTATATCCAGTATTGGTATTGCCAGGTAATGTGGCAAGTCTATCTTCAACTTCTTTAGGAACTGCCAAACAGTCCTCCACAGTGGCTATACCATTCTACATTTCCACCAACAGTGAATAAGTGTTCTATCTCTCCACGTCCTCTCCAACACTTGTAGTTCTCTGTCATTTTAATAATGGCCATTCTGATAGGTGTGAAATGATATGTCATTGTAGTTTTGATTTGCACTTCCCTAATCATGAACAATGTTCAGCATTTCTTCAAGTGTTTTTTTGCCATTTGTATTTCTTCTTTGGAGAAATGGCTATTCAAGTCTTTTGCCCGTTTTTTAATTGGGTCATTTGTCTTTTTATTGTTGAGTTGTAACATCCCTTTATATATCCTGGATATTAAACCCTTGTCAGATATGTGATTTCCAAATATTTTTTTCCATTGAGTTGGCTGCCTTTTTACCCTTTTGTTGTACGTGCTTTGGGTGTAGGGTCCAAGAAACCACCACCTACTACAAGGTCTTGAAGATGTTTCCCTACATTTTCTTCTAGTAGTAGTTTTATGACCTTGGCTTTTATATTTAGATCTTTGATCTATTTTGAGTTGATTCTTTTATAGGGGGTGAGATAGAGGTCCTCTTTCATTCTTTTGGTTATAGATATCCAATTCTCCCAACACCATTTGTTGAAAAGACTGTTTTTTCCCATTAGCATGGACTTGGTAGGTTTGTCAAAAACCAGTTGACTGTATAGGTTAGGGTTTATTTCTGGGTTCTCAATTCTGTTCCACTGATCGATGTGTCTGTCTTTATGCCAGTACCATGCTGTTTTGACCACAGTAGCTTTGTAATATGTTTCAAGGTCAGGCAGTGAAATTCCTCCCATGTCATTCGTCTTTTTAGAATGCTTTTGGCTATTCAGGTGCACTTACCCTTCCAGATGAATTTGGTAATTGCCTTCTCTAATTCTGAAAAGTAAGCTGTTGGGATTTTGATTGGTATTGCATTGAATCTATGTATCAGTCTGGGTAAGATTGACATCTTCACGATATTTATTCTCCTAATCCATGAACATGGAATGTCTTTCCATTTGCTTAGGTCTTTTAAAATTTCTTTTAGCATTGTTTTGCAGTTTTCTGCATATAGGTCCTGTACTTCTTTGGTTAAATTAACTCCTAGGTATTTGAGTCTTTTTGTTGCTATTGAAAATGGAATTTTTCCCCTGATTTCCTTCTCAGGTTGTTCAGTACTAGTGTACAAAAACATTACTGATTTTTGCATCTTGATCTTGTATCCTGCCAATTTGCTGAACTCATTTATTAGCTCAAGTAGCTTTGTTGTGGATACTTCAGGATTTTCTGAGTACAGGATCGTGTCATCTGCAAACAGAGTTTTACTTCCTCTTTTCCTATTTGGATGCCTTTAATTATTTTTTTTTCTTGCCCTAGCTAGAATAACAATTCTATTGAATAACAATGGTGACAGTGGGCAACCTTGTCTTGTTCCTGATCTTAGAGGGAAAGCATTCAACCTTTCCCCATTGGGTATGATGTTGACAGTGGGTTTTTCATATATGCCTTCTATCATATTGAGGAATTTTCCTTCTATTCCTATCTTTCGAAGTGTTTTTATCAAAACACAATGCTGGATTTTGTCAAATGCCTTTTCTGCATCGATTGAGATGATCATGTGTGTTTTTTTTTCCTTCAATTTGTTAATGTGGTGTATTACATTGATTGATTTTCTTATGTTGAATCAGCCTTGCATTTCAGGAAAAAATCCCACTTGGTCATGATATATAAGTCTTTTGATATGCTGTTGGAGTCAATTTGCAAGTATTTTGTTGAGAATTTTTGCATCTATGTTCATTAAGAGATTGGCCTGTAATTTTCTTTTCTTGTAGAATCTTTATTTGGCTTTGGTATTAGGGTGATGTTGGTTTCATAAAATGTGTTGGGTAATTTTCCCTCCTCTTCAACTTTTTGGAAGAGTTTAAACAGGATTGGTGTTACTTCATTTCAAAATGCATGGTAGAATTCACCTGTGAAGCCATCTGGTCCTGGACTTTTCTTTGCTGGGAGATTTCTGATGACAGATTCAATCTCCTTAAATGTGACTGGTGTGTTAAATTCTTGTATTTCTTGTAGCGTCAGTGTAGGTTGGTTGTATGTTTCTAAAAATTTGTCCATTTCATCTAGGTTGTCTAGTTTGTTGGCATTTAATTTCTCATAACATCCTTTTATGATTCTTTTTATTTCTGTGAGGTCATTTGTAACTTCCCCCCTTTCATTTCCTCTTTATTTATGTGCATCTTCTCTCTGTGTTTCTTTGCTAGTTTAGCTAGGGTTTTGTCAATTTTATTGATCTTCTCAAAGAACCAGCTTTTGGTTTTGTTGATTTTCTCTATTGTTTTTCTGTTCTCATTTTCATGTATTTCTGCTCTAATCTTTATTATTTCTTTCCTTCTGCTTGCTTTAAGATTGGGTTGCTGTTCTTTTTCTAGTTTCTCTAGTTGTTCAGTTAAATGGTTGAGTTTAGCTCTTTCTTGTTTTTTAATATATGCATTTAGGGCTGTAATTTTCCCTTTCAAGACTGCCTTTGCTGTATACCATAAGTTTTGATATGTTGTGTTCTCATTTTCATTTGTCTCAATATATTTACTGATTTCACTTGCAATTTCTTCTCTGACCCACTGATTATTTAGGAGTGTGTTGTTCAGTGTCCACACATTTGCGAATTTATTTTTTTCCTGTCTATTATTGATTTCTAGTTTTATTCCATTATGATCTGAGAAGGTACTTTGTATAATTTCAATCTTTTTATATGTATTGAGAGCTTCATTGTGACCTAACATGTGGTCTATCCAGGAGAAAGATCCATGGGCACTTGAGAAGAATGTATAGCCCACTGAGTTTGGATGCCGTGTTCTGTATAACTTGTTTATCATATTGTTCAAGTTCTCTGTTTCCTTGTTGATCTTCTGTCTAGTTGTTCTGTCTAATGATGTGAGTGGGGTGTTGAAGTCTCCAACAATTCTAATGTATATTTCCCCCTTCAGTTTTGCCAGAGTTTGTCTCATATATTTTGAGGCACCCGCTTAGGTGCATAGATATTTATGACTGTTATATCTTCCTGGTGGATTGTCCCTTTTGTTAATATATAATGGCCTTCTGTATCTCTTATAATTTCTTGCATTTAAAGTCTGTTTTGTCTAATATTAGTATAGCTACCCCTGCTCTTTTCTGGTTACTACTCACTTGGAGTATCTTTTTCCAACCTTTCACTTTTAGCCAGTTTGTATCCTTGGGTCTGAGGTGAGTTTCTTGTAAGCAGCATATGGATGGCTCATGTTTTGTTTTGTTTTTAAATCCATTCTATCAGCCTATATCTTTTGATTGGGGAGTTTAATCCATTCACTTTCAATGATATTACAATAAATGTACTATTTAGTTCCTCCATTTTATTCTTTGGTTTTCATATGTCATCTTGTTTTTGTCTGTCTCTTTACTCTTTTGGTTATCCTTTCTGCTATTCTTTCTTCTATACTCTCCTCCAAGCCTCTCTCTCCTGTCTTTTTCTTTCAGGTTCTAAGGCTTCCTTTAATATTTCCTGCGAAGGTGAATTCTTTTTTGCAAACTCTCTTAGTTTTTGTTTGTTTGCGAATATTTTATACTCACCTTCATATTTGAAGGACAGTTTTGCTGGATAAAGAATTCTCGGCTGGCAGTTTTTCTCTTTCAGTTTCCTAATTGTATCATACCACTGTCTTATCACCTCCATGGTTTCTGAAGAGAAATCTGTGCTAAGTCTTATTGGACGTCCCTTGTATGTGATCGTTTGCTTCTCTCTTGCTGCTCTGAGAATTTTTCTCTTTATCTTTGACATTTGACATTCTGAGTAGTATGTGTCTTGGAGTAGGTCTATTTGGATTTACTCTGATTGGGATATGGTGTGCTTCTGGGACATGTAAGTTCATTTCTTTCATTAGAGTTGGGAAATTTTCAGCTATTATTTCCTCAAATACTCTTTCTGCTCCTTTTCCCTTCTCTTTTCCTTCTGGAACTCCAATGACATGTATGTTGTTGTGTTTTGTGGTGTCATTCAACTCTCCGAGCCCCTGCTCAATTTTTTCCATTCTTTTGTCTCTTAAATTTCAGTGGTTCTGTCTTTGGTATCACTTATTCTTTTTTCTATCATTTTGAATCTGCTCTTGTATGCCTCAAATGCATTTTTTATCTCACCTATTGTGTCTTTCATTCTCATGAGCTCTGTTACTTTTCAATTCAGGATTTCAAATTCTTTGTGTTCGCTCAATGTCTTCTTGATGTCATTTATCTCTTTAACTATATTGTCTTTCAACTCATTAATTTGATTTTGGAAATTTGTGCTCATCTCACTGATTAGTTCTCTCAAATTCTGCATCTCTTCTGGGACTTTGATGTATTCCTTTTCTTGGGCCATGTCTTCTATTTTCTTAGTATGGCTCGTAATTTTTTGCTGGTGTTTAGGCATCTGGTTAGGATGTAGTTTACTCAGATGCTCAATCTCTTTCTCTTTTACAGGGATTTAGTGGCAGGAGGCTGTGAGTTATCACAGCTCTTTGATTTTTGGCTTGACCTGGGTTGTTAGGATTGTCCTGCTGGTTGCTCAAAACTAGGCACTGTACCCAGTAATTGGTTTCAGAGTCACTTCTTAGGGCCTTTGGCAGGGAGGCTATATAGGCCACTTATTTTTTATTTTCTTGTGTGCACTTCCTTGGTCTGCCAGGAGATGGTGCTCTGTGGTAGCTCCTAATTCAATGCCTGGTAGGAGTATATCTGTTGCAACACAGAGCAGATCAATGTGATAGAGCTTCCTGTCTAGAGGATAGGAGCCTTGGAATTCAAACATTCTCTGAGACAGTTCTCCAGCCTTCTCTGGCAGCCCCCTCCTTTTCCCCAGCTAGGAAATATGTCCACTCCCCTCTGAGTCCTCAACAATCAGTCCTTGTTAGTAGAAAAAGAGATTGGGAGGGTTGTATATCTTTAGCTCCTTTCAGGCTCCAAGGTAAACAATGGCACAGCCCCACCTGGCCTGGAATGGCTCTTGGGACACAGCAGACCAAATTTGTGAGCCAAAAGCTGAGTCAGCATTAGGCTGTGTTCCTCTCTCTCCTCTTTCCTGTGGAGTCCTCAACAATTAGTTTAGGCTAGAAGAAAGGGAGATTGTGAGATTCAGATTTCTCTAGTCCTTCACTGGCTCCCAGGGCAAACCATTGTGTGGTCTCACCTGGCCTGGAAGGACTTGTGGGGTTCCAGGAAGTTGACAGGCTAGTAAGACATGGAAATCTCTTTTTCAGAAAAATAGTTAGAAGACAGGTTGAAACAGCCCTGAAAAAGATTTTCTAGGGTTTAGGACAACAGGTGAAGGCTGCATACCACCCAGAGGAGAGAGGTACAAAAGAGGGAAATCGCAACAACAGAACCGTGAGTTGGAACCAGCGGCAGCTGCTGCTGCTAACACCTTCCCCCACACTAAAGACTCTTTAGAATTCTCGGGCTTCTGGGCCTACGACTACAGACAAAGGGGGTTCTACCACCCTAGGAAAGGGGAGAGAGAGGGACACAGCTTAAGGCTGACTAAGCTTCTGACCCACAAATTTGGACCACATTTTATTTACTCATTCACCTGTTGAGGGACTCAAGTTGATTGCAGCTTTTGGTCTTTGTGAATAATGCTGCTATAAACACTTTTTAAATGTAGTATAATTGATAGATTAAGAGAGAAGGCAAATTTGAATTAGATATAATGCTTGATTAAAACCAGAAAAGCCAGAAAATGTGGAAGATATAAAAAGAAACAATGAATGAGTGAAACCAAAGGAAAACAGTTACAAATATGATGATATCAACCCAACTGTAACCATACCATTTTAACTGTGCATGGTAGTATACATCAATTAAAAGAGTATCAGAGTGGATATATTTTTAAAAAGACACACAACAATATATTTTCTACAAAAATTAAATTTAAAGACACCGATAAATTATAAGTAAAGGGATGGGATGGGGATGGGGGAGATGTACTATGCTAACATTAATCAAAACAAAGATAGGTCTACTAGCCTAAGAACAAAAACAAACAAACAGTTAAAAGTCCCAGAATAGAGCATACCCTTTCCTTCTGTAACTGTTATTGAACAGTTTCAATAAGACATGAGCCTTCAAAGCAAAAAGCTTGCTTCAGTTTATAGAAAAGCAGTTAGAAGAGAAGGAGAAAAGGAGATCAGTAATCTCTTGCTAATTCCAGCCCTTTGGGGGCCTACTTTGAATTGTAAAAAAATTTCAAACATTTCCCTCAATTCCAAGACTTACTTATGACTCAGGGAAAGGTCTTTCAGCCCCACATCTCTGCATAGCACTCTTTGAAATTTAAGCTGTTTGAAATAAAATCATCTGTTAGAGGATAATCTGAAAATGTTATGTTGATACTTAATGTCTGTTCATTGAAATAGGTTATTCTCACAACCTGAGAGATAAGAGGCAATTTACTCCTCTCTATTACTTCAATTTCTTATGTGGTAAAATCCAAACTTCAGATATTACTATTGTATAGCTTTCCCTTTCCATAATTGACTTATTCTTCTACTTATTAAAGATTTAGGAGCAGATACAGAAAAAATATGTAGTATAGAAATAAAATCTCTCAACTCACTACAGATCATAAGTATATTTGCTCAACTAATTCTTGTTCTGCCTCAGTCATTGAATACTAGTCTACTTTGAGTGCAATAGCAGGAATCACTAGGATGTCTCAGTCATTTCATAAGCTGATGGTCATTTAAGTCTGTTGAAATTCCATATGTCTTGTATATTCAAATCCATTACCATGCAGCCTAAAGTAAGCAGATATTCTTCTGATTTTTTAGAAAAGGAAATAATAATAATACACTAAATCTCTTGACAATTCCTTCTAGAAAATATAAAAACATTTTCTTCTACCTCTTCATTTTCTTCTCATTAGGGTCTCCTAATCATTATGTGTCAGTTATCAAGATAACTGTAAACTGTTTTCCTCTTGCATTTTATTGTTTTACTTTTTGTCTAATTAGTCGTATTGCATGAGCATTGTTTTCTTTATTACAGCATTTTATATTAAGAAATATTTTTAGAGACAGTTTGAGAACATAGATATTCTTAATAGCTTTACTACTATGGGGAAAATTTTTCTACTTTCTAATAGCTACTTACCAAAGAACTTTTGGGGAAAAAAATCATTTACAAAGTTTGTAAATATGTGGAATGTGGCAGACACTGAAAGGAAAAAAAATACACTTATTAAGTCAACATTGTATGAAAAGAAACTTCTTATATAATATTTCCCATGGCGAACAGCAAGATAGTTTTGTCAGGTGAACTCCATCATGCCTGGTTGTCTAGCTATTTGTTCACCTCAAAAATTTTAGAAAGGAAAGCAAAGAGATTGATCATTAAACTTTTAATAAGGAACAATATGCAAAATTTACTGGATAATTAGCCTAATCATGAACATATAAAATAAACAATGGAAACTCTGTAGCAGGGTTCTATTATTCTCTAATCATTTCATTCTCTTACAATATGTGTGTAAGATTAGTCTCTGCCATAGAATGGTTTATTTTCCTCTTCATTAGGGTTTTGTTGACATTATGTTGTGCCCTCACCATTTCTCTGCCAAATTCTTCCCTGGCGATGAAGTTGCGTGTGGTTAGTAAAAACGCATTGTTTCATAAATTAGCTCAATGAATTACAAGCTGTGTGCTCTTGAGTAAAATATTTAATTTCTCTTGGCTCCAATAAATAATATCTCTCTATGGTGAAAAATAAGAGAATTAAATTTATGATATTTAGCACAGTGCCTGGATAACTGATGGGACAAAATAATTGCTGATTTTCAACTCTATTCTCTACTCTCCCTTGCTAATTATAACCATCGTTTTCATACCTGCAGGATTTATGAACTTATTTTCATAACGTATTCTGAAAACATCGGCTGTGTTGCATTAAATGTTTGCTTAATCTTACAGCTCTCTATTTCTGCATTTAGGATGCTATTTCTTCTTCTCAGAGCACCTGGGGGGATTAAGGAGATGTTTCATATTACTTTGTATGGAAACAAGGCTTGTAAAGGGGTACTAAGATGAAAAATCTCCTCCTTTAAAAACAGTAATACACTGACAATTGATACATTAGACACACTATGGATAGAAACTCCATAACTGATCTTATTTTTGCCAGCATTATATAAGCTGATTATATGTAAAACAGTCATTTAAATAATAATTTCATTTCTGTAATGGATTATATATGTTTCAAAGGGCTTTCATATGTTTTCAAATAATATTTTGATGCAGACAAGGCAGATATGTATGACAGATGAAAGTCTCGAGTCAACCACTACAAAAACAAAAACAAAGGCTACAAGTATTTGGCTATTAAGCACAAAGGCAGAGGGAATCTCAAATGAAAATTTGAAAAGAAGGGTCTGCGTTTGTTCTCACAGTACGGATAAAGTAAAATATAGCAAGTTGAAGATTAGTACAAACTAAGTAGATGGTAGAACATGAGATTGCAAAGCTACCAGGCTATGCTAGATCAGATTCTGCTCTTCTCCAGCATCGTGGAGCTGTGTGGAAGTTTTCAATAGTACCAATTTCCAGCTAGTAATAAAAATACATGGACTTTATGATGGAGTGACTAGTATCTACGTCTCAGTTCATTTTGCAGTACCTCTCCCCAATTAGCCTATTTGATGCTGAGAGAAATAGAACAAAGGGTAGCCTCTTCTCAAACTGAATTCCCAGTCCCTATCTCACCCTCCCACATTCTAGGTGGCCTTTTTTCAGAACTTTTCCCTGTTCCCACTTATCTAATCCTCCCACATTCTTGTCGAGTCACTTCCCCCAAAACCCATGTCAGTAAAGAGGATGAACTTGGACACTAAGAACTTAACCTTACACTTTTCGTCTTAAGATTGTGTTAGTTTCAGCACCTACGATTGTAAGCCCACAACTCCCAGCCAATGGGAGATGGGTAAGGTTGGGGAGGAGAGAAATGGAATATTGTGTCAGGAGAACTATATAACCTTTGTTCTTGCACTGGTCCCACACACTTGCCCACTTCCATTACCCTGGGTGTGTGCCCTTTCTCATGAGAAAGAAATAAATTACTGCTGCCTCTAGACCAATTCTCTATCTTCAGAAATTTATTTTAAGCAAGTGGTCACTGTCCCACCCAATTGGAGGCTCGTCCGGGATCATGGGAATGAGGAGAGAACCTCGAACCCCTTCTCTGACTGGCAGGACATCCCACCAAAGTTTTACGATGGCCTTCGGCATAGGAAAAGTCAGGGGCCTCTCCCTGTCACCAGACCCGAAGGAAGCAGAAATTGAAACAGACACCCAGGGAAAAAGGTCTGGACCTCAAAAACTAAATTAAAAGAAGTCACGTAAGTCTATGCACAGACCCAGGTAAGAAACTTTGTGTCCGGGGCCTGGGTGACTTGAAGAGGGGGTACTTAGTTCTGAAAGATCCTGTTGAGTCAGTGAAACTGAGTATAATACAAGACATCTTGGGCAAGATACATTGAGCTAATACAAGAAAGATACATTGAGTCAGCAAGATTGAGTATAATACGAGAAGTCTCAGGCAAGATACAGGGTGAGAAGTAAGGACTAGGGGCTAGTAACTCCTCAGAAATCTCAGGGAAAATGGGAAAAACAAATTCTAAAAGCAGCCAGCAAGAAACTTTAACAGAGGTACCTGAGAACAGTCCATTAGGGACAAAGTTAGAAAATTAAGATAACCTTCCAAAATATAAAGGAAAAAGTAAAAAACAAACAAACAAAAAAATCATCATAAAATATAGTTATTTAATCTGGGTTGGAATTCCCCTTAAGAGTGGAGCTGTTCACTGGCCAAAGTTCAGCTTGAAAACCGGGTTTGTCAAACCCTAGATTTGTAAACAATGCCCTCTTAGAAAAGTTCCCCTAGGGTGAGGGGAAATTCGGTTTGTGAATGCTCCCTGAGTAGTGCCCAAAATAAGAAGTTTCAAAAAGGAAATGAAAAATCTATTAGAGAACCCTTCAGGCTTAGCTGACCAATTTAATCAATTTCTCAACCCAAATGTTTATACTTAGACCAAGTTAATGTCCATTTTAGATCATTTCTTCTCTAGAGAAGAATAAGGACAAATTAGAAGAGCGGCTATGAAGGCCTGGGATGATAATCACTCAGTAGCCCAAGGAGGACCCAGAGGATAGCAGAAATTTCCCCCTCCAGGACTCTAACTGGGATCATAATAACACTGCCCATAAGAATAACATGAGAGATCTAAAAAGTATAATTGTCCAAGGAATTAGAAATGCTGTCCCTAAGAGTCAAAATTTAAATAAAGCTTCAGAAGCAAAACAAGAAAGAGAGGAAACTCCCACAGCTTTCTTGAATAGGCTCAAAGATTTGGTGAGAAAATATTCAGGCTTAGAAATAACTGATCCAGCGGCCCAAAACCTACTTAAAGTATACTTTGTAACTAACTCATAGCCTGATATTAATAGAAAATTACAAAAGGTAGAAGGATGAGCAGGCAAGCCACTGGATGATTTATTATTTGCAGCTCAGCAAGTGTATGTAAGAAGGAATGAAGAGGAGAGTAACGAACAAACCAAGGTAATGATGCGGACTTTAAAACTGTAGCAGGAAGGACAGACTAAGTTAATGTTGCAAACTGTACAAACAATGACTAATGCTTTACAGGGAACTAGTGCTGGAAGGGGCAAAAGAATTCCCTTTCCGGAACATGGCAATCAAGCCCGGTTCCTGGACCAGGAAGGGAATGCCACGTGCCTCCCACTAACTTGCTACCGGTGCGGGAAAGAAGGTCATATGAGAAGGGATTGCCCAGAGAAGACAATGGAACAAAAGATCTTCTCTCTGATAGAATCAGAGGATTAAGGGAGTCAGGTGTTCACCATAGACCCTCACCCAGAGCCCTTGATAAATTTAAAGGTGGGGAATAAAAAGGATAACTTTATCTTCCTAACTGACACAGGTTTAGCCAGCTCCTCCCTTATTGTCTTACCTCAAGAGGCCAAACTAAGCGGAAAAAAAAATCATAGTTTCAGGGGTAAAGGAGAAAATTTTGTTGTTTCTTTTAAAAAACCATTACAAATTGAACATAATCAAGAAACCTACTTAGGACAATTTCTTTTCATCCCTGAGGTGGGGATCAACTTATTGGGAAGAAACATGATCACAAAATTAGGCCTAAATTTAACAGTCGAAGGAACAAAGACTGTTACAACCTTACTTCTCTGACTATGTGTTATGAAAGAGGAAAAAAATAGTAACATTGACCCACAAATCTGGGCTGGTCCCCGGAATACAGCAAAAGTAGACATATCCTCCCCTAAGGATCAAGCTAAGTGAAACTCAAACAGAAAATAGAAAATAGTTTTTTGGAGGATAGGAGAAAAATAATAAATAAAGCTATTGCTAGCAGAATCCTAAATCATCTTCACCAGGACAGCCACTAAGATGTCCAAAATTTATGTGATGCTGTTCTACCTCAAAGTTATGCATGTATCAAACAGTACTCTGTAGCCTGTCAAGTAGTAAATGAATGTATCATCTGGAGAAAAGTAAATAAACAAAGTCTGAAGAACAAACACCAAAGATGGCGACCCCCAGAGCTCAAACCTTTTCAAAGCGAGCTCAAACCTTTTCAAAGCATTCAGGTGGACTTCATGGAAGTATCACCAATGAAAAAACTAAAATACCTCCTAGTGTCATTGACCATCTCACTTCATGAGTAAGAGTCTACCCAGTTCCTCAAGCAACTGCACAAACTGTAATTAAAATGCTATTAGAACACCTTATCCCTAAGTACAAACTCATTGAAAACATTAATTCAAATAATAGGACCCATTTCACAGCTCAAATTCTACAAAGGCTAATAAATTAGTCTTGCTCATCCAAGGCCTGCTAAATTCAAAGTGAAAAATAAAGTTCTAAAGCAAAGGAAATTTATCTTAAAGCATTGGGAACATTTTGGTTATAAGCCAATAATAAAAATTTAAAATTATTATGCAAAACTGCATAGTCACAGTGCAAATTAGAGTAACTAAAAAGAGTCTTTAAAAAGTTCTTTTAAATGTTATCTTACAGTTAAAGTAGTTTTGTAAGAGAATGGAAATGATAGCAGTAAGTCCTGTGTTTCTGTGTCAAACTATTCATGGCTGCCTGTTTGTTCAGGGTATGACTCCATACAGCGGGATGATATCAGATTGGCAAATGAGGGTTCTTAGATGAGCTACATGTGAATAACTATTCCTAGAGCCAAATTGGGCTAAACAGGATGGAAAAGTAATATAGAAATCTAAATATAGAAACTTGAGAAAGAAAAAGTTTTTCCTAAGCTCTTTAACCTGCCTTATCCCCAAGGCCTTCTCTTTACAAGAACTGTGGGAAAAAGACAAGGTGTAACAGATTGAAACTCTATGTTCTAAACTGGGGAATTAAAAATCATAGTTTGTTCTGTATTTCCTCAATTTAAACTTTTAACAGCCTTAAAATAAGGGTGGTTAAGAATCCTGTTACCAAATATCAACAAGTAAAGAAAAAGACCTGGAAAGCTATAGAAAGATCTTTAAAAACAGTTTTCCAGAACCTGGCAGTCAATGCTTTTAAGATTATTTACAGTTTATAATTTTCATAAAGGAGTTTTGGCTTCCTGTAAAAGAAAGAGGGAGACATTCCTTGCATAAAATATAATGGTTTCGATTTTATTTAGCTTAAGTGTTATCTCCCTAGGTTTATGAAATACCAAGTATATAAATTTATTAAATCTTTAAGGTGATGAAAGTTAAGTTCATATCTAATGAAATTAAGTTAAAGAAATGTAAATCTGCCCTCTTTTTAGTAGATAAAGTAAATTCAATTGGTTGCTAATTGTAATCTAAAGTAAATTAACCAGTCTATGTGGTTGTGGTCAATTACTGAGAGTTTATTAAAAAACGTCTCCTAAACTGAAGCATTTGAATGGCTAGTTCCAGGAAGCCATTACTAACTAAAAGCCTGATTGATATTAATGGCAAAAAGTGACTTCATAGAAGTAAAATCTGTCAGAGACCACCTCAATTTACATATTCAAGTAGTAGTATCAAAAAAATAATCTTGATTCCATTATATATCTTTGGTTTTCATTAAAAAAAAAAAAAAAAAAAAAAAAGTAAAGTAGTTTTTCCTGTACTGCTAAAGTAAAATACCTGCTACTTAGCGTCTTCATGGTAAAAGTGTAAGAAGTAAAACACATTGCATTGGAAGCGTTTAAAAAGTGTGTAAAAACCAAGAGATAGATTTCAACATGGTCAAATTTTCTTGTGCATTCAAACCAGACTTTCAATACACTGCAGGTTGCCTCTCCATTTGAGTTATAGGCTAGGTTGGTCACTGACCCCTAAAACAATAAAATGTCTACTACATCTCTAGTTGTGCTCCTGAAGTGGATGGAGACTACGTTGCAGTTTCAAACTCCTGCAGCAGCCAATGATGGCTTGATATAGCCAAATGTTCAATGGACATCGCCTCCAGTCTGGCACTGTTTCACAGTGCCGAAGAGTGCTATATACCAGGCCAGTAGAATACTGGAATCTACATTCCTAGCTTCTCTCTAGAGTCAATGGTGCTGCAGCATGCTGGCTGTGTAAAAGACATACCAAGAGGAGCAATGATCATCAAAGTACTGTGAGTAGAGCTTAAACACAATTGGCATTATGGCCTGCTCCCATGGAGAGATAACATGGAAGGTATTGCAAACCTGAAACTTAAATCTACTAATTACAGCTCAAAACACAAACAAACAAACAAAAAACTTATACATAGAGTAATACATTAATTAATATTAAGTACTGTACCTATTGCCTATTCTAAATATATGCCTGATGATTATAGTCATATCTTTTCTATTCTAGATCATATACAGAGGGACAGTGAACATGTTAAAAATCCTGGTAAACTTCATTTTCTAAGTAGTTAATGAATATGCTTAACCCAGGTATACCTCTTAACCCTTGTTCCAGAAAGTCTTAGAAATTGACTGTGATTCCCATACTCCCTGGCATCTACCCTCCTCTGGGAAAGATAGAAAAGATAAACCAGGAGCTTAAAATACAAGTTACCAAACTGATGCTAGAAACTGGCTTGCCTTGATCTAAATGTCTGCCACTTGTATTGTTAAGAGTAAAGGCAAAACCTAGGAAAGACTTCGGTTTGCCCCCACATAAAATCCTGTTTAGAGACCATTATCCTGTTAAGATACGATCTCCTTTGTAATAGGAAAGCAAAGATAAATTTTTAAGAAAATATGTGCACTCTCCTGCTTTAACTCTTTCCTCCCTACAGAAAAAAAAACCTGATTGCCCAGACTCCTCGTCTTGGATTCCTAGTCCACAAGTTCCAGCCTGAAGACTGGGTCTTTATCCACACCTGAAAGGAAGATAAACTAACTCCTAACTGGGAGGGTCCATTTCAAGTTTTATTGACCATAAACACTACTGCAAGAACTGCAGAAAAAAAGCTAGACCCATTACACTCATGTCAAAGAACCTATCTCTACTCCCACATCTGGACCTGAAACTCCTCCCTCCTAGACTGTGACCACAGCTAAGCAAAACCCTTTACACCTGATCTTCAGATCCTCTAAACCTTAACCCATCCCAACATGAGTTCTCCTTTACTTCTACTCTTACTCAGCCTTTTGTGTAGACAGTCCCTCACTTACGCGACTATAATAGTCACTGAGAGAACCAGCTCCCAAGTCATCCAACTTGATTTCTGTGCTCTAAAAAGAGTCTATCCTTCTTAGAGAGGCCTCGGGGACCAAAGGGTACTAAGCTCCTCTGACAAATATCTGTGCCCAGAATCTAAAGAAAAGAGATGGGAGAGAGATTCATGTTGGGCATGGCAGTATGTTTAGTAGAACACAGTTCAAAGGTTAGACCTATGCTAGCAGAAAAAAAGGGAGTCTGTGTAATGATAGGAGAAACCTGCTGTGCTTATATTGCAAACAATATCACCCCAGATGTGTCACTTACCCAAGCCCTGTGAGGTCTCACAGCCTTATCTGAAAAATTAGCCAAAAATTCCAGGATAGACACCAACCCATGGACCAGTTAGTTTGACACTCTCTTTTTTAGGCCTTGGTCTTGAGTTATAATCATGTTAGTCAGAATCTTTAATAATTATCTTACCCTGCCTAGTCCCTTGTCTTATTTCCCTAATCCAACAAACTGTTCAAAAGATGTATGTAATCCCCATAGGGAAAAATGGGCAATCTAGACCCATTCATAACATTGCTTAAACAAGTACCCACCAAATTCCAAACACCCCCAAAAGAAAATTATCTAGATTTAGAAGAAATGACTGAATCCACATATAATGAGTGGTGTGAGAAGAGTCCAATAAACTCTAAAAAGAAGAGGGGGAATTGAGAGAAATAGAACAAAGGGTGGCCTCTTCTCAAAATGAATTCCCTGTCCCTGTCCCTATCTCACCCTCCCACATTCTAGGTGGCCTCTTTTCAGAACTTTTCCCTGTTCCCACTTTTCTAATCCTCCCACATTCTTGTTCGAGTCACTTCCCCCAAACCTCACGTCAGTAAAGAGGATGAACTTGGACACTAAGAATTTACCCTTACACATTTTGCCCTAAGATTGGGTTAGTTTCCGCCCCTAAGATTGTAAGCCCACAACTCCCAGCCAACGGGATATGGGTAAGGTTGGGGAGGGAGGGAAATGGAACATTGCATCAGGGGTACTATATAATCTTTGTTCTTGCACTGATACCACACACTTGCCCACTTCCATTATCCTGGGTGTGTGCCCTTTCTCATGAGAAAGAAATAAATTAATGCTGCCTCTAGTCCAACTCTCTGTCTTCAGAACTTTTATTTTAAGTAAGTGGTCGCTGTCCCACTCAATGCCATATAGGCAACTTCCAGGACAAATATAATCAGTACATTCCCTAGACCAATATAAGGAATTTTCATGTGGTTAGGAGTGAATTTAGTATGAAGGGAAACAAGCACACCAAGGAGCGATTAAAAGTTCCAAACAGAAACATCCTTCTGAGGCTTCAGAGCCGTGTAAATCTAGCTCATGGTATATATACAAGGTCCTTCAGAGACTGTCTGAACTTATTTTCCACATGTCTACTTATAAAGGATTTCTTTCATTAGAAGAGAAGTTCTTAGAAAAGGCATTGTTCTTTAATTTTTTCCTGATTTTCAACATACTCTTTACGCAAAAGTTACCTTAGGTGTAGCATTTTCTCTTAGAATTTAAGACTATGATTAGCTTTTTCTTATTCCTAATCTCCCTGTAGTTTGATATTTCTCTTATTACATTCATGTCAATGTGCTGTAGTTGTTTTATATGTGTATATCTCCTCCACTAACCTGTGCTCACAGCTCCACAATGACTGAACATGATTAATCCTCCCTTATTTGATACCACACCAAGCACAGAGAAACCAGCCATGCCATGGGCCATGGCATCTGTTCAAAAGAACTTCTGAAGACATTTTTTTCTGCATACTCATGACTCCCAGGCCCTTGTTTTCTGCCCTGGAATTTCTGATTCCTTTTTTTATTTTTTATAGTAATTGGCAAAGTATAATAACCCATTTGAATTCTTTTCTGGCTTACTGCTTAATTCCCCAGTAAGCACTCAGTACCTTATGTTCTTTTTATTTCAATATTTTCTTTTCTAACTCTGAAACCATGACTGCTATCTTCTATGATATGGCGTCCTGTTTCATTAGTAACTTTAACTACCTGACAGAGTAAATGGCATATAGTAAGTATTCAGTAAATATTGAATGCATAAATATTTGAATAATTTCTTTGAGGTCATATGGTTAATTTGTGATAAGCTAAAATTATAATAAAATCCTCCATACATCTGTACATGAGTGTTTTTTAGTAAATTACAAAGTAATATTAATTTAATAAATATGTAATCATTTTGAATATCCCCATAAAAGCCTATAAAAAGTACTCACACACAAAAACAACAACAACAAAGAAAAACAAAAAAAGTGTTCACAAACTTCAGCTTCTTTGATAGGTCATCTAGCTATAGACTAATCAAATCTTTAGGGACTTAGAGACAAGAGGATTAAATTTTTCATTTACTTTTCTTTCTCTTTTTTCATCAAATTTTATTTCAACAAGAAATAAACATTTAATAGAAATTTATTTGCCAAGCTCTTTCAACCTTTTTTGTCTTACAGTTAATCGACATACATTATGTTTCCGTTCTCAAAGTCAAGGTCATAAAAGTAGCTCTTATGTGCTACCTTTAAGTCATTTGGACCAGACTGTCCTCTGACATCATATGTCAAATGTTAACCACGTCTATAACTGCAGAATCATAAAGCATTTTTCACTGGAATGGGAGATAAAGTAATGTGAACAAGTGTAACAAAGACACAAATTCTAAGAAGTCTCATAAATTGAAGATTTGGATTGATTTTTTATTCCTTAATTGAAGCTGAACTGCCAAAACATTGCCCTTAGTATTCATCTTTTGCCCGGGTTTGTACTTAATGCTTTAAAATTGATGTGAGGGCATTTATATTCTTGATATATATTTCTTCAAACTTTACACTACAAAATTTAAATAGATATTTCTGCAGTCATGTTCAAGATTGACTTTATTACATATTTTAAAGTTAATGTTTGCCATTTTCTCCTTCTCTTTACTCATTCCCTGGGAATATAAAAAATAGGCTAAGACTTTTGTCTGTTTTCTTTAATTAAGACAGTTTTCTTTCTTTTATATCCAGTTTATGCTATTTTCTTGTTTCTCTTATTTATCTGTATAAGTTTACCAGTCAAAAATAATCAAACATGTATATATACATACAAAACTAACAACAACAACAAAACTTTGCTCTTATCCAGCTAATTTAGTTAATTTACACTGAATAATTTAAAAGGCTTACTGTAGCAACCTTTCCAGAAATGTTATCCATTACAAATCTCAATTCAGAAACTAAGATCTACATACAACATTTTATTTATCTAACTTAAATCAATTAAAATTGATGCTAAATTCCCCTTCTACAGAGCTGCCTGAAATTTAATCTCAGTCATCACCTCGGCTTCCACCTGCAGTTCTAGAATCACAGTTGAATGAAGTGGCTTAACAGAGAATGTAGGAGGAAAAACTACCCTTTAGTCACTATTCTACTTTGATCTACACTGACTCCCCACTGAGGAGCAGTTCCTCTCTGAAGTTTTGCCGTTTTCCCTGATATTGTCACAGGGCTATGCATAGCTCCCCAGTGTGCTGGGATCCACAAACTTCTGTGCCTGTTTTGGTGACAGGATAATCTAAGACAATTTCTTTGTTCTTACTGCTGTCAACAGTGAAATGATGTCAGATTTTAAGAAAACAAAATCCGGGAAGTAAACATGTTTTTCAGTAAGCATGTAGATACCCCCCCACACACACACTCCCACCTATAACCTGCTAATCTTCTTTGAGGCAGAGAATATATTTGTGGATTTTAACATGTGTGCCAAAAACTGAGTAGTGTTGTATTGAGTAAAAAAATGATATGGGTCCCAGCTTATCGTTATGGTAGAATAACTTATTGGACTAACCCACTACTCTGATGATAACAATTACATATCCAAGACCAAAATATTAAAAAGAAAAAGAAAACAACCACAGCTGTTTGAAAGCACCAGAGAGGGACCAAAAGCAGCAGAACCTGGGAGGACTGTGTCCTTTAAAGGAGATAAATATGTTGGGTGAGATCCAAATTCATCCTGATTTTTCCTTGAAAACCATCATGCTTTCATGGGGAGCACCTAGAACATAGGGAGCCACAAGGATGGGAGTCCCAGAATCTGCATGCAACACACCACCCATCCTTGGCTGTATACCTGAACTGCAAGCCTGCAGGGGTAGACTCCAAGCACCCCAGGGAAGAATTACAGTTGGAAGACCAAAACAATTCTTAGCAGAGTTTTCAGCAGCTGCCTGGCACTGGGGGGTACAGAGTTAGAGGTTCTTATCCTTCCAAGTTAAAGAGACTTGGTAAATGCCCCCAGACTCTTGATTAAAACTTTAGAAGAGCCACAAAATAGAAAGGAGGACCACTTCCCTTAACTAAGGGCAAAGCTCACATTAATTCCTAAGGACAATCATCCATAACATCAAGATTATCTTGCAACTGTTTTGTCTGCTTTATAAGATAAAATTCAACACTTTTAGATGAAGGTAAAATAATCCAGGTTTTCACTACATTGGATGATTCAAAATTTCCAGCTTGCAATAAAAATAATACATACACAGAATAACAGGAAGATGTAAAACATATCAAGAGATATACAGTAAATATAAACAGATCCAAAATGACCCAGTGCTGTAATAAGAAGAATTTAAAATTACTGGGGACTTCAGAGAGAATTCTGGAGGGTTGACAAATGGTGTGAAGGACACTAGGAATCTCGATCAATATAATAGACTCAGAATTAAAAAAATGAAATAAAATTGTTGTGATAAATATTTTAGAGATTCCACAAGAAAAGATTAAAATGAGTCAGCAAAGGGGAAATTTTAGGAGGCATACAAATACTGAAATAAAAGTATAAAATAAAAATTTCAGAACTGTGAAATACAACAAAAATACCACATAGACAGCATATGTAATAAATTGGGTTAACAGTTCAGTCGGCACAACAGAAAAAGTATCAACAGGAATGAAGATGAGTCGATAGAAAGTGTTGAAAGTGAAGTATAGAAAGAAAAAGTTTGAAAAAATGAACAAAGTCTCAAAGGCATATAGGATAGTATCAAGTAAGTCTAACATATATATAATGGAGCTCCACAAGGAAAGGGAAATAGAATAGTGTAGAAAATTAATTAAAAAAAATATTGTGCAACATTTTTCCACATTTGATTTAAAAGAACAAAATAAAAACAACAAAAAAATCAACAAACTTATCCAGAAATCACACACACAAAACACATATGGATGATAAATATAAAGAAGAACACAATTAGGAATATAATATTTAAAATGATAAAAAAACAAAGCAGGAGAGAAAATATCAAAAGCAGCTAGATTTAAAAGATCCATTATATATTGCAGATAGACATTAACCTTGATAGCTGCTTCTTATACTGGAAAAAAAAAGAGTGCAGAACAAATGGAGTAACATCTATAATGTGTACTGATAGAATAAAACAAAATCCATCTCAGATAAGTGAATCTGAGAATTTAGTGTAAGAAATGCTTGAGGAAGTTCTTTATGCTGCATGGAACTAATACCATAGGCAAATTCAAATCTATAGCAAGAAATAGTACTGGAAATTGTAAATATGTGGATGAATACTTTTGAAAAGCTACTTTCCCTTATGTTAAATAATTGGATAATCAATTTACTTTTTCAAAGGGAAAATAATGTGCTGTGGAATTTGTAGAATCTATAGTATTAAATTATGTGACAAAAAAGCAGAAATTACAGGTGGGGTATAAACGGACATGACTCTAAAATTGTAGGGTATTTGCACATTATTTGAAGTTGTATAACATTAACTCAAGGAGGACATAAGTTAAGGATACATAATGCATTCTCTAGACTAACTATTAAATGAAAAAACAAAGAAATAGAACTTAAAAGCAAAAAAAGGAATAAGAATCGCATATAGAAAAATTGTATTAGATTGACCTAAGAGAAGATAGAAAGGAAAAAAGTAAACAAAGATAAAAGAAAAAAATAGAACACCATTAGCAAGGTGGCAGACACACTTAATTATTATCAATTGCATGGACAAAACTTACAAATAAAAGGCATGATTTTTCATATAGTATGAGGAAGTTTAGCTTAAAATATGTGACATTAACTGGAGATACACTTTAAATATAAAGATGCAGACAAGCTGACAGTCAAAGAATGGGAAATTATCTACAATAGAAACATTCAGCAAAAGAAAAGTAGTATTCCTATATTAATACCAGGCAACATGGACAAAGAAAATGGACTATTATTTGAAATAAAGAGGATATTTCATAATTATAAAGGGGCCAGTACTTCAAAAAGGCAACACATTCCTAAATTTGTATGCAACTAATAACAAGGCTGAGAATACAAAAAGCAAAAAAAAAAATTAGACAAATGCACAATCTTATGTGGAAACATCTTTCTCCAATAATTTATAGAAAAAGTAGACAAGCTCTCAGAAAACTAAAAAGAGCAGGGAACTTTACTGTATGTTATGAAGAGTATATTTGAAAAAAAGATCAGCTAACATTGCACTTAGTAAATATTGTATGATTTCTTCTTACATATGATATGCTAAAGCCATTCCACTCCTAAGTATTTACCTAACCAACATGAAAATATATGTCCATAAAAAGAATTATATATGAATATTAATAGGCGTTTTAATGATAATAGTCAAAATCTAGAAACAACCCAAATGTCTATCCATAGTTGAAAGGATAAGCCAACAATTGTATAGCCCTGCAATGAATACCACTAAGCAACAAAAGGGAAAAAACAACTGATAAATACTACATAAAGGATGATTTTCAAAATAATTACTTTGAGGGAGGGAAGCTAGTAAAAGTACATAAGGCATGATTCTATTTAAGTGTGTCAAGGAAATGCAAACTGGTGACAGAAAGATTAGTTGTTGCCATAGGATGGGGGGATGAGATGTAGAGAAACATAAGGAAAGTTTTTTAAGTTGATGGATATGTATATATCTTCATTATCTTGATAGTGTATATAAATGTGTGTATGTGTGTGTGTGTAAAGAGAGAGGAGACATTTATTTCAAGGAATGGGTTTACACATTGTGGAGTCTGGCAAATCTGAATTCTATAGGACAGGTAGACAGGCTGGAAACTCAGGCATGATTTTTATGCTACAGTCCTAAGGAAGAATTTCTTCTTTCCCAGGAATGTCAACTTTTGCTCTTAAGGTCTTCAACTGTTTGAATGAGGCCTACCCACATTATCACATTATTGAGTGTAATCTACTAACTTAAAAATCACCAATTGTAGATGTTAATCACATCTACAAAATGTTTTCACAGCAACATTTAGACTGATATATGACCAAACAACTGAGCACCATAGCCAAGCCAAGGTGAAACATAAAATTAACCATCATAGAATTTGTATAGAGAATATATAAAGAACTCCCAAAACTCATTAAAAACAACAACAGTAACAAAACAATGAAAATGGACAAAAGACTTGTAGTCACTTCATAAAATAAGTATGGCCAATAAGAATATAAAAATGTGTGCAACAATATTATTCATCAGGGCATTTAAAAATAAAACCAAAATGAGATAAAATTTCATATCCATTAGAATAGCTAAAATTAAAAACCCTGGTAAATACCAAAATTTGCCAAGGATGTTGAGCAATTAAAACTTACATACATTGCCATTAGATTTGTAAAGTGATATAACTTTTGAAAATTGTTTGGCATTTTCACATAAGGATAAACATAAATTTAACCTATGACTCAGCTATTCTACATATATATATATATATATATATATATATATATATATATATCCTGTAATACCTGTATGAGAATTTTGATAGTGACTGTATTCATAATAGTCAAATATTAGAAACAATCTATATAACCATCAGCCAGAGAAAGCTGAATATTTATGCATTAAAATGCAGCTAAGAAATAAAGTAAATGTATAAAATGTGGGCATTTTATTGGTGCTTCTCATTCCTCCCTGCACATTAAAATCACATGGCTATCTTTCAAAGACTACTGGTACATGCAATGGGCCCACCCCTAAAGTGCCTTATGAAAATGCTTGTGGTAAACATCCTGGCACTGGTATTTCTTAAAAGTTCCATGCTGACTCTTATGTGCAATCCAGACTGAGAATCTTAAATGAGATGATCTCTAAGGTATTACCTAGTAACAAATTTCAAGACCTCTGACAATTAGTGGCCACACAATAAATCCTATAATTATGATACTGGTCAATAGCTTGAGCATTATTCTCATTTTATGAATAATTTAGAAAAATGTTTTCCAGTTAAGGGGAATTACTTTAAGAGTAAAACATTTTTTTTTTCTGTGCAGGGCTCTATCTTAGAGTGTGTTTTAACTGTTTCAAATAGTGCTTAAACATATGAAAACACTATTAAAAACAGACTCTCCTATATGACTGGCTAAAGTGCAAAATATCATAATGCTATAAGAGTTAATCTGGCAGTATCTATGATAAATTGAAATACGTACTCCAGTTTATATATGTTCCGAATCTGCATCCCTTTGGGAGTGAACTTATTGTAAATAGGCTTTCTGGAAGATGTTATTTTTCTTAAAGTAAGGCCCAGCTGAAGAAGTGTGGGTCTTAATCCTGATTACTGGAGTCCTTTATAAGCAGAAGAAATTCAGAAGTCACAGAGAAAGCCCAGGGGAGGAGCTGGACACCAGAAGTCAATGGAATCCTGAAGAGAAAAGAAAGGTCAGCACCATATGACATGAGGCAAGGGTACAGGCTAAGGACATCAAGAATGATCAGCAGCCAGCACCAGAAACTTAGAGATTTGGGGAGAGAGCATCACCTTGCTGATGCCTCAATTTTGGACTTCTAGCCTCAAAATCTTGAGGCAATAAATTCCCTTTGTTTAAGCCAACAAAGTGTATGGTATTTGTATGAGAAGCTCAGGAAAACTATAGTATCTTATGAAATTACAAATGTCATTGCCAGTTCTGAAATCTAAACAAAACACCTCAACAAATACAAAACAATATGTATCAAAATTTATTCGTAATGGCCTACTTATAACACAAAAAATTAGAAACTACTTACATCCATCAATAGTGGATGGCTGAATATACTATGGGTTATACACACAATGAAGTTCTACGAATCTCTAAATAAACAAGTTATATCTTTATGTACTACTATGGAATGATCTCCAGGATATAGTGTTACATGAAAAAAGCTAGAGGCAGGTTATTATGTATAGCATGGCATGTTTTAAGTCTCTCTGTGCATGCACACAAATATATATGTGATATTTCACTGGATAGAGATAAGATAGATCAAATTGGAAATGTATAAGCATACATACATAAATTAATGTTTTAAACATCAATGTAAGTATAATTTATATTTTTAAATATAATTCAATAATTTAATATAAAGTACATATTGCATATATGTATATGTGTATCTACACCTATATCTTACTGAAATGGACAAGAAGAAATGATGCTTCAGGAACAATGGTCACACCTAACCCAAAGATTCTGGTTTCCACATAACATGCACTGCTAAAAGAACCAAGAGGTCTTTAGAGAAATAACTGATTCCAGGACATTAGTGTTATATTTTCTTATGGCAGAAGTAGAAGAAAACTCAATTATCCAGAAAGGTTGATCTAAATTAGTCAAGAGCCAGCTTGAGGGATTTCTCTAGCCAAATTTGAGAAAAATTGTAACAAAAAAGGACTATAACTAACTGAAATACTTTGAGTAAATAACAAAATCATAGATCCATAGTTACATCCTCTAAAGATAGCGGGGAAAAATTAAATGCTACCAATAGAGATAGCGATTATTTTTTATTTGTATTATATTATTTTATGAAACTATTATTTTATTACTATTTATTATGTTTATTCTTGTTGTTATTAAAACTTGTAATTAAATAGAATAAATAAAGCATTCACAGTGTCTGTTTAGGAGGAAAGTAGCCCTCCCTAGTTGGATAAAGCCCTTCATGAAATTAAAAGGAACACAGACACACACACATATACACATACACACCTTATGCTTTTAGAATGAGTGAATAGATTTTGATTGAAAAACATTTTGGAATAATTGAATAATTGTCATTCTAAGCTTGATTTTTAAGAACTATTTTGTTCAAGTTTTTATTTGGGCATGAGATGCTGATTACTTTTGACATCTCACCATTGATGAAATTGAAACGATGGGAAAATATTGCATGTTAAATATGTATTGTAAAACTAACTTCTGGAAAACTTCTTCTTTATCAGAGATCTTTTCCCAGAAATGGTAATATGGTATTGATCTGCATTGTATTATAATGCTTAACTTTGTTTTCCACATTCATGAATATTATTGGCTTTACTAATACAACATTTAAAAGTACATTTGTTAGAAGGTAATATAGCACCAGGAAGACACTTTATTATTTAATTTTTTTAATTCAACCGGAATCCTAAAGGAGTTATATCTACTCCTTGCCTATATGTTTTATCTGAGAAAACTTTTCTTTTAGACTGAGAAAAGATGTTATCTTCAGCTGCAGGGTCACTGCCTCTTGGAGCAGTGATGGCTTTCAACCCCATGTCCAATGCAAATCTTGTTATATAAGATCTATACATAGAAATCGACCAAAAAATTATTATAAAAACCTCCAGAAAATACACAATAAATAGTAATTAAATTAAGAAAACATTTAAGCTATTCTGAAACGTAGCAATTGTGTTTGCACATTATTTAATGTATAATTATTAAGTATAGAAGAATTAAAAAATTGATACAATTCTGCCTTAGTCTTTTAAAAATATATATGTATTTTAAAGAAACTTTAGATTACATAAATGTTACATCAAAAATATAGGGGATTCCCATATACCCCACCCTTTCCCCCTCCCCCAATTTCTCCCCATTAACAACATCTTTCATTAGCGTGGTACATTTCTAACAAATAATGAAAACATATTAAAGCATTGCTACCAACCATGGTCTATAGTTAAAATGCCGAAAGTTACACCTATTCTTCCTTCTCCCTCCCCTCAGAACTTCTGGAGGCCACTGCCTTTACCTCAATGATACATGTTCTTCCATTGCTAGAATAATAATAATTCTACTTTAGTCGAGAGTTGCATTTCCCCCTTACGTTTGTTCATTCCTCAGTCTTGAGAAGTTTGGGATGGTGATGATACCCACTATGCTTCTGATTGAGTCTTTAAAAAAATATATTTAACTACTATCTACTTTTATTTTTGTTTTAATTTCATGATGGCTAGCCTTTCATTTCTGTTAGTTTACTAACTGTTTTATTGAAGTGAGAGTGACATAAATAAAGCACGTATATTCAAAGTACATGATTTAATAATTTTTAACATAGAAATATACCTGTAAAGCATACTTGCAAACAAGGCATTAAACATATCCATCACCTCCTTAAGCTTCATTGTGTCCCATTACAATGCCTCCATCTTGATCCTCCTTACATAATCCCTATCCTCAGGCATCCTCTGATCTGCTTTGTGTAGCTGTAGATCAATTTGTAGTCTCAACCATTTATATAAACAGACTCATACAATTCATGTTCTTCTAATGTCTAGTTTATTTTACACAGCATAATTATTTTGAGAGTCATCCATATTGTATTGTGTTCCAATAGTTCATTTTTTTTATTGCTAAGCAGTATTCCATTGTGTGAGTGTACACACAAACACATACATATATATGTGTGTATATATATATATGTAGGATCACAAAAATATACACCCATACACAATTTTGAGATGTTCTCAGCTTTTGGTAATTATGAATATAGCTTCTATAAAGATCTATGGAGTAGACGCATATACTCTTTTTTTTTTCCTTTAGAAAACTTTGTTGTTGTTGATCTGTGAGATTTAAGAAGGCGGCCGTAGCAGTTTGAGAATGGATGGCAGAATGTTAAAAAAAATCTAAAGAAAAAAATGTCTGTCAAACTTAATTTCTACTTCTGGCAAAGACGGAGTAACACTAATTCAATTAGGGCTTTAATCAAGTAAAAACTCTGGATAAATATATGAAACAAAGGTTTATGAAGACATTACACATAATATGCACACATGATTCCAGAGAATTAAAAAAAACAACAACAAAGTAAGTCCTTAATGACCACTACGTACTGTCTGAAGAGAGTTTTTAAGTTACAGCGTAGGCAAACTCCACTGGTCTCCTTGAGATGAGTAGAGGGAGCTTGGAATCCAGGTTGATGAAAAGTGGCTAGAGTTTCCATGGCAGAACACCAGAGAATGGAAAGCAGATCAAAGAAAGAACCTTGAAAATCTGCAGAGATTCCCCCATGTAGTCTTCAACAATTTGGTCTAGGGCTTAAAAGGGCCAAGGCTGATTTTATTCATGATGATATGAAAAACAAATAGGTTTGTATGCCACTGTAGTTTCAGTTTCAGTTTTGCCCTTGAGTAGCCTGAATTCTTGTTTAATCCCTTTCTTCTAAGTTTCCACTTGCCAAACTCCCATCCCAAAGTTTTCATTCTAGGACACAGTCTCTTATCCAACTTCTCACTGGCTCCTTGCTATTTTCTGATAAGTTCTGCTTTAATAAGCTATGTTTTGCATGTCTGATTTAAGCAGAATCTCAGAAATATAATCAGAACTCAGACACCCTGTATCAGGATATTAGAATAAGGCTGACAATTTTCCCATTTTCAAAGAGAAGGCATTCCCAGGTCCCACAACCATAGTGAGCCATCAGCTCAAGAGTCTATTTTCCCTTCCTGCCAAGTCCCAATTTGAAACAAAGAAGAGTAAAGGGGAGGAAGGGATCTGAAAGAGCAAAAGCAGAAAATGTTTGAGAACTTGGAGAGAGAGAAAAATCTTTCAATTTCTTCATCTTTTCTTCCAGTTTCTTAATTTGTTCCTTATGGCTATCTAATTCATTCTTTGTTTATTCCCTGAATAAAATTCATCCAGAGATATCAACAAATGGATTTGTTTTGAGTGAGATTTTTCCTGAAAGTCCCCATGAGTACTCCAATGCATGTTTTTCAAAACTGCCTTCCTCTTGCCATTGAAAACAGGCTTTTCATAAGCATATGCATTCCAAACATGACAGAATGAAACAAGCCATTTAAAAAGAAGCATACCAGAAAGGAGCTTAGAGTAATTGGAGGGAATTGAAGGTTTCAGCAAACTGTCAGAGTCCCTTACCTGATCTAAAGTAGCAACAAATCCTCCAAAAAATTGCCCAGAAGAAGGGTTCTCTTGAGGAATTCCATGCTTGTCAACAAATTGTTGGGATACAAAAGAAATCAAGACCCAAAGGAACACATCAATTCATAAATACATAATAACTTCTATTATTGAGCAAAATAAATAGTTAAATATATGCATAGCCAGCAAGTGCCTATAAAGTTGGATTTGATTTTTCACTCTATTTATATGGAATTAAAACTACAGATGTTATGAAACTTCCTACATTTAAAAAACAGCAGATATCCAAATTGTGTCATTAGTTACATTAAGCTGGCTTTGACATCCAGTGTTTTATAATTTATTATCAGGCTTACTCTGGCATTAAGTTCATCATAATTCTTTTTCAGTAACTCTTATAGTTGCTCTTGACAGTGTTTCTACCACATAAGATTTGTCTCATCTTTCAACATTCATCAGTAAAGTTACAGTAAGTTCAGTTTCTCCACAATTAGAACTTCTTTTGATATTATTTTATAATTTCAGATGTTACATACACCTTGCACTGTGTTGCTTTTCTTGAGGTGTTCTTAGTTTTCTCCATAACCAAAAAGTCCAAAGCAGTATAAATTTTAAAGCAATGATTGCTATTTTTTCCTGTACATTTTTTTTCTGGCCTAACTTACATTTTTTAAATTTCTTTTTTTTTATTTGAGAATTTGTGAGTTAATAAAACAATCATGCATACCATATAGGATTCCCATACATCGCCCCACCACCAATACTTTACATTATTTGTGACACATTTGTTACAAATAATGAAAGAACATCATAATATTACTGCTATAGCAATGTGAGTTATTATCATCAACACCTTGTAGGGTTTTTCCAAGTGCAGTGACATCTATCCATTGTAACACTTTGTTGTAGATTTGATTTCCTAGTCAATTTTGGTGAACTAACTCCTCTGGGAGATTTTTCTAGCATCTGGCCAAACCATGATGAAATGAGCCCAGGGAAACAAACAACTGTTTTTATTATTTTACCTGATTATGACTGTTTTCCATTCTATCAGGTATGAAAATAAAGGGAATTGACTTTATTTATAATAAAATCAATGGTAAAGCTTTAGGCCACCATAAACCAGTGACTTGGCATAAATTAGCCAAAGAATTCTTTAGAGTATAGTTGTTCGAATTTGATTTTAGTGGACTAAAAAAGCCATCCAAACATACAATTTTGATACACAGATAATCCTATTAAGTAATTTCCATATTGCTGTGGTGTTCTTAATTCCTCTTGATTTCCCATTTTCAAATTCTTGGGGTATCACATATTTCTGAATATGAGTAGTTTCTGCATAGAAATAATGGATATTCAATTTCTCCAGTCCAAAACTTGGTAGCCCTTTTCATGAATTGGTTGGCAAACTAATTTCCTTTAGATATTTCATCTTGTCTGGTATGAGCTCTGTAATGAATTACAGATATCTGTCGTGGAGGTGGCAATGACTCTAGTAAATAAAAAATTATTTTCCCATGTGATATTTTAGTTTCTGCTGATGTTAGAAAGCCTCTATTCTTTCAAATTTAGCTGATAGCATGACAGACTCAAACACATATTTATTATAAATATAGATATTCACTTTATGACCGCTAGCTAAATTTAACAAATTCCATAACATCCGTGAGTTCCTCCATTTGTACTGACTTATGTTTGGGTAAACCTATGCCTCTAATACCTCATGAGAACTAACCAATGCATGAGATGCTTTTATATTTCCCTGTGTGGATGCTTGGGTGAACAGAAGTTAAGTCATCATTCAGAACAGATAGATCAGATAAATCAGACTGAGGCAGAGTATTGTCCACTATGACTGTGATAGTTATGTTCACCTATTTGTCCAGGTTCTGGCAACACAGTGGCTGGTTCAGAAGATTATACTGTGAAAAATAGCACTAGGATTAAATAATGAGGGTTGTTCATAGGTATTCTGGCAGCGCAGTGAAAAGTGTTATCTTATGAATTTGTAAAATTGCAGTAACAGCATGACATATATGCTAAAGCCTGAGCCATTTCAGTCATAAGAATGAGTGCTTCTACTCACATCCTGGCATCCTCAGAGCAACAGAATCCAATCACAGAAAAGTAAGCAATAGGCCTATAGTCAGGGCTTAATTTTTGAGTAAGCACACCACTAGGAACTCCCTTGGTCTCATGAAAAAGCAAATGGAATGTATATCAAAGTTAGGAACACCTAATCCAGGTGGGGAAACATAGCTACTTTAAGGGCTAGAAATATTTTTCAGCTTCTTTTGTCCACAATAAAGGGTCTGATGATTCTGATGATATATCATGTAATATCTCAGTGAGAGGCTTAAACTTTACAGAAAAGGCAAGTTTCATTGCTTGCAATACCCACCAAAACAGGTGGGTCTTTTGTTTGTTGTAGTGGTAGGATGCCTTATAGTAAACTGGTTGATTGACTTCAGGGCAGAGATGTGTTTTGTCCATCGACTGATAACAAATATCCCAAATACTTGACTTCAGTTTGACAATATTGCAATTTTCCCAGGGAGGCTTTATATCTTTGGGGGGGCTAAAAGTTGTAGTAAAGCCAAATTATTTTCTTTACAAGCATGTAAGATGTCAGCCACTATAAATACTTTATCCACATATTGCATTAGTATGGATCCCAGATGTCGGAGGAAAGTCTTTAGGTTGTCTTGTAAATGCCGAGAAAATATAGCAAATAAATCTCTGAATCCTAGAGGAATCCATTGCCAAAGATATTGAAAGCCACTGTAGGTAAAGACAAAGAGGATCCTTGAATTTTTGTCAAAAATATAGAAAAGAAAGCTGAAATTAAGACTCATAGACAAATATTTAGTTGACATGGGTACAGGAGTTAAGAAAGCAACAAGATTGGGTTCTACAGGTGTCAAAGGAATAACAAATGTATTTATTTCTCTAAGATCATATACAAATCTATGAACAGGATGACCTCCTTTGTCAAATTTCCTTTCCTTTCTCACAGATAACATGGGAATATGACAAGGCAAATGTCTCTTCATTATGACCTGTTTCATCTTACTCTCTTATTGCAAGCTCTCTTCCTTATCCTTGAGCTAAAGAGAGGATATTGTTTTACACATGCTCTTTGTTGGAAGCTATACCATGGGATTGATACCTTTTATTAAGCTGGAATCATTTGTTCCCAGGGCCCATAAGAATGGATCTATTTCCTGTAAGTCAGGGTATTTTTTCAATATAAGGTAAGACTGCTACTCTTTCTTGTCTCTTTTTTGTTTAAGAAGGCACATATTTACCTAGGTGTTTTGTCTCAGGAACTCAAAAAACACTCCATCCAAAGTGCAGAATATGGTAGCCCTTAGTTTGCACAGCAGGTCCCTTCTCCGTAGAATTAATAGGCACACCATTGAGATAAGAACAGGTATATATTCCTCTAACAGAGAACATACTCACATGAAAATGTGGAAGGCAGTTCAAAGAAACATATCTTGGATGTTTTTCTGAGTCAGGATAAAATGAGAAAAGTCAGAAGAAACTGCAGAATATGCAGCTCCAGGATTCACAAGAAAGGGCAGGGAAAGATTGTTAGGGAAAACAAAACAAAACAAAACAGGCACATAGTCTTCTCACATTCTTTCACAATGTTCCCCATTATGTTAGTGTTGCTCATTAGTTTGCACAATTTGCAAATTAGTTCCTGCTTGAATCCCTGGCGAAAAAATCTCCTAAATGAGGTGCAAAGCTTCAGAGTTCGATTGCATCTCTTGCATCTTCCTCAATCTCTTCAGGCAGACCTTTTTCCAATATCTTGGATTCTTATAATAGTGACATATTAACTTTCCATTATGGGTCCCCCTCTTCTCCATTAGTGACCTCAGATAAGGGCGTGCTCCCTTTGTGAATAATTCTACGTGGGCAATTAACACTGTAGTCTTAAATTTCTTTTTGTCTTCTTAATTTTTATCCATATTTCCCCCAACAGTGCTACCAACAATACCTGAGAAACTAGTCATCCAACTACTTCTTCTCTTTCTTCTGCTTGAATCCTTGGCAACAAGGCTGTAGCAGAAGTGGAGAGAACCAAGGATCTATTCTGATATGCCCCTGGATTCATCCCTGTAAATTCAGAAAATGGCTTAGTGAAATGCTCATTAAAATCAATAGAGAACTCACCCAGCTTCTGTGTGCATTGTAGCTTTTCCAAATTCAATTTCTACAGAAGGCTTCCAAAACTGCTGCCAGCAATCCCTCATTGCGGGTTTCCAAGGCATGAATTGCTGCCTGAGTTGTTGGAGAAGGTGGATAGTCAGGTTTCTGAGGTCAAAACACTCCCTGATGAGAAGATTATCATTTCATCCCCATCATACTGGTTGCATTAGCCGAATGAAGTCAGTCAGAGGCAACACGTCACACGGCAGCTGGTGTAAATGTAAAGGGGAGGGTCACTGTCTATTTCTTGTGCTTGGAGTGTGTTGAGGTTCTTAGATCTGTGGGTCTTTGTTTCCACCTAATGTTGGAAAATTATCAAACATTATTCCTTCCGTTATTTTGTCTGTACTCCATCTTCCTTTCTCTCACAGGGACTATATTATATTAGTTTTGTTAGAAGTTTTCCAATAACTCTTCCATGCATTTTTCATTCTTTTTGTTTTTATTTTGTTTTAATTTGGAAAGTTTCTATTGCCATATCTTCTACTTAGCAAAAATTTCTTTTGCAATGTTTAATTTGCTATTTTCCTCATTGTCTATATCTTGCATTTCACCTATGGTAGTTTTCATCTCTAGAATTGCAATTGTGGGTAAACTGAACTTAATCTAAATTTACTGAGAAATGCTGAAGGACATAACAAAACACTGTCACAGGCCACCAAAACTGGAACTAATAAAGAATTATGAAGAACAAAACATCAAAGCAAGCCTGATTAAAAAAAAAAATAATTATGAAAACCAGGTTATCAGAGTAAGTTCAGTGTAACTGCTGATGTATATTGAATAACTACTTACTATTTACTAATACTGCTATATGTTATGTATGTTTTATAGCTTTAATTCTTTATAAATAGGGCTAAAAATCTATTATAGTTTTCTTGTTACTTGGCTATCTGCATACATTCAAGGTATTACTTTTGATCAGTAACATAATCATCTAATTCAATATTATGAATTGGCATATTTCTTTGGGTCTTGATTAATATATTAATTGGAAATTTAGTTACAAGCATGGGATTCCTCAAGGAAACCCTTTGCTGTGCAATTTTGTTGGAGGATTTATGGTCAGCAGGTAAGAGAGCAAGCTGGCTTGGTAAAAATAAAAATGAAATGAAATGAAACAAAATGAAATGAAATGAAATGAAATAAAAAATAAAAGCTTTCCTTCAACTCAGGCTCAGTGCAGTTGGGTTCCTGGGGTAAATTCTAAACCCTACTGCAAATTTTGAGTAATTATTGAACAAATCTGGTAATAAGCTGTTTTTTTTTGCCAAAGGGCTACCAATGCAAGTACCAGAAATGGGTTGGCTTTTATAAAGGGGATTTATTTGAGGTAAAAGCCTACAATTCCAAGACTGTGAAAAGTCCAACTCAAGGCACCATAAGAGGTGCTTTCTCACCAAAGTCAGATGCCACATACATGGTGAAGCAAGATGGCTGCCAATCTGCTGACTTCTCAGCCCTACCCACTGGGCTCACTGTCTCTCAGATCTCAGCTACTGGAGGTCAATGGTAAGCAACCAGACATAAGGCTTGTCTCTTTCCAGACCTCCTCTATCCCTCTCAGATGCTTTGCATTCTTCCCGAATTCAGCTGCAAGCTATCAGCCATATGGCTTTTCAATCCTGGGTCTCTGCTCTTTGAGCCTTTTGGGGGCTTCTCTCATTACAGATCAGCTATGGGCCAAACTGGAGTCCTTTCTTTCCCATGGCAGGATAAAAAAATGGTGGCTTCCTTTTCCTGTGTCTGTGTGTCTCTCTGTCTCTATTTTTATCAGACCCAGCCTCGCTGACATAGTCCAATCAAAAGTCCTAAATTTATCTTATCAAATAATCTAATCAAAGGCCCCTGGACAAAATTTAAGGCAATCAAAGAGTATCACACCCACAGGAATAGATCAGTTTAAAAACATAATCTTTTTCTTTATAGGATTCACCAAATTCAAACTGCCACACTCCACCCTCTGAATCCCCAAAAGACATGTCTTTCAATGTGCATAATACATTCATTACATTACAATCTTCCAAAAAACTTAAGTCATTTCAGCAGCAATGCTCAGTACATAATTCACATAAAATTCATAGAGGCATGCAGTTTATTTTGGGGAAAAGTTCCCCTCAGGCTGTAGACCTGTGAAATTTATAAAATAAGTTACCTGCTTCCAATATACAAAGGAGGTACAGACATAGGATAAACATTTGCATCACCATTGGAAGAATTTGGGAGGAAAACAGGTGTCATGTGTCCCAAACAATCCCAAAAAACTGCATGGCATACTGAATTAGATTTCAAAGACTGAGAGTCATCCTTAGAATGATGTCTTCTTCTCCTTGGGGCTTCGTGGGGGCCCAGCTTTTCCAGAGGCTCACCCAAGGGCCATAATTTTAGTTCCACACTTATCAAGCATCTGGGTGGCGACAGAGCTCCAGACCTCACCCTCCAAAAACTTTGGGGTGTTGACCACACCTTCCTCAATCTTTGGGGGACAGTGTCAACCCTCTTAGTACAGTGAGGTGGTGGCAACACTCTACCTAATCTCTGGCATAGAGGCCCAGCCCCCTATTAATTAGTGTAATATAAGAATATTATATTATACTATCATATCATTATATTATACAGTACATACATTTATTATACATAAAATATATAAAATTCATTATATAATGTGTATATTCTTACATGCATTGCAAAAAGTAATTATGGCATATTTAGATGTATTTGTATGAAAACTCATGGGAAGTTTTAGAAAAATGCCACTCAAACAAATATATTATTGGTATCTATGGGATGAATAAAAACAAAAAATCACTGTAAAGAAACAGTAAGAAAACCACACCAAGGCATATAATCAAATTGCACAAAATTTATAAAGAGGAATTGAAGGAAAAAGAGCATCCTAAAATTCTATACAAAAGAAAATATTATTCAAAATAAAGTCAGAGGAATAGCTAAAATCAGAAATAAAAGTGGAACATTTTTACTAATATTATAGAAACAAATAAACACTATGAGAAAATACTATTTGCAAATGTACACAAATAAATTTCATAATCTGGATGAAAAGGAACAATTCCTAGAAACACATGCATTACTTAAACTGACTCAAGAAGAAATAGAAAATCTTAACAGACCTATAACAAGTAAAAAGATTGAATCAGTGGTCCAAAATCTCCTAACAAAGAAAGCTGAGGTCCAGTTTTTATATTTCCTCAGGTATGTGAAAAGTAACTTTTGTCCAGTATGGATGCATATCACTAATTATCAATTACTAATCAATTAATTTTTTCAATAAGCAATCAGAAATGGAGTGCATGTTCTTCTTGGAACAGAGCATTAATCTAAGAGCTGGCATATTCCTAAAAATACTTTAAGTTAGTGTTGAAAGGGTGATTCAATCTAGGGCCTTTCTGAAAGCAGAGGTAGGATCAGATAACAGCTGTTAACACTTTCCTTCCAGGATATCTTATCCTGTATTTAACCATCATATTATTCTTTCTACATGGACTCAGTCACATTTCATTATGCCACTCTGAATAGTCTGCATTTAGTCCTGTACATGAAATAAAGAGATTTTTTACATTAAGGGCTAAATGGTGATGGTTGGGATGGGAATGTGAGATAAAGGGGGGATGCTTTTTTCCTGTGTTCCCTGTTATGACTTTGTGGATTTCTCTATTAATTCCTCTATAAATAATTTACACGGACATTTTATAGCATTTTGTGACTCTGGAAAATGGTACTCAATACTACTCATTGTTTAGAACATGCAAATCAAAAACTCAATTTTCTAACATGCCACACACTTGTTGATCACCTATTATGCATAAAGTACCATGCTCTACATGTTTCTAGTTAGGTAAATTGAAAAGTATTAACAAGACAAAGGTAATTACTTTCATTCTCACATAGATTAGAACTACTGTCCATTGGAATTGAATTGACCCATGCCCATTATGTAAATATTATTGTTGAATGTAATGCAGAGCCTCATTCTCTTTAATAGATAGTAAATACATTTGGATAGCAAAATTCTTTGAATTTAATATAAAAATAACTGAAATTATATGATACTGGATCAATGAAGACTTTAATGTCAGCTAAAAAGTAGGAACAGTAACCCCTATATCTGCCCAGCTTGCAAAATAATGTAAGAATCAAAGTAATAGTATATGTGAAAGAGCATTGTGAATTTTAATGTACTAATTCTGATTTAGAAGATGGAAGAGCGAAATAACTCTGAGGCTCTTTCCATATTGGAGACTGAAATAGAAAATGGTGACTAGCATCTATGTTATTCAAGGTTGAAATTTGAGAGTTCTTGATCTTTATTTGCTTTGTTAAATTCTTTAATTGTATATTAATCCTAAATAATCTAATTTCAATTCTATTTTAATTTTGTTATATTTATGTTTCATATATATGTAGATGTAAGTGTGTGTCTTTATTCCTCATGATATGTTAGTCTTTTGGGACTACTATTATTAGATTACATAATTCAAAACATCAAATAATAATTTTATGTTAACAAGATGTCTTAATTTTATATGACTATCCACATAAATGTATGTGATTCAAGTATATTAGGATATGAGGAAAGCTACATAAAAGAGAATGTAAATGTTACTGTTATATCTTAGAAATCATTTGTAATTCAATCCATGCTGTTGTGGAATAGAGTTATGGAAAGATTAGAAATAAAAAAATTCATTGTTAAGTTATATTAAACCGAGAAATTAATTTAACCTCAAAGTATTTTAAAGTTAACATATAAATCAGAAGGAAATGATAGCTGATTTCTATTTCCCTAGTAGGTATTCTACTTTTATTCTTTTTATATTCATTATAAATGACAAACTTTTTATCTTTTAGACTCATTTGAAGTTCTTATCAAATTTAATTCACTTATGGTAAGTTTATCTCTATGAGTTTATAAATTACATTTGCACTCTACTATAAATGATTCACTTTCAAAATAATTCAAAAATTATTTATGCATTACTATTCAATCAACAAATATTTATTGAAACCCCCCACTATGTACTAAATACCATGCTAGCAAATGAGAATGCAAAGGGGGAAAATGAGATTTTTTTGGGTAAATATAATTCATAATCTCATTATGTTCACCATGTAGTAATTAGCTGGAAACTGTGGAAGAAACAAAGCACATATAAGACACGGTATGTTCTTTCAACACATCTGACCTGAATACAAGGGTGGAGAGAGGGAGTAGATGTGAAATAATAGGGATAAAATGAAAATATTATAATTAACATTAAATCCAATAATTTATCAATCTTTCCCTATATTATTGGATCTGAGATACTTAAATTTCATCTTGAAATTAATAGTAAAAAGAACAGCTTCATAAGAATGTAAAACAAAGCTCATTGAATTATTCTCTAGGAGATTAATTTTGATCCTGATAGGAACAATAGATGTGTCAGGCTTTTAATTTGCTATTAGATTTGAGGATGAAATTGGCCTAGTTAAATGAGCGTTTGATAAAATAATTTAACTGCAGGGTGGCCCCATGTGTATTATGTAGATTAAAATAATATAACTGCAGAGTGGTCCCATGTGTTTTAGATAGCTCACAGAGTCTAGGTGTAGGCTACTTAAGAAGCAAGTTGAATATAAGCATGTTTGGGTTGACTCCCAAACTCGGCTATTGAAAGGTAGAAACTGATTTGCAGCAGATGACACCAAATGGTCACATTTGTTTACAGTAGACCCCTAACCATTGTTAGGTACCTGGTGAGAATTCAGCAACCTGGAAAAGTAGAACATCAGAGCTAAACATTAGGTTTAGACCACAGTAAAACAAATGGAACTTAAAAACAAATGTATTTTGCTAGCGATAAATTTGTGTGAGGTAAGAAAACAAATGCAAGTATTGTAGGATCAAACACAGAGGGGAGCTAAGATCTTGCTACTTTCTGTTGGTATAGTTCAAGACTCACAATAGACATACTCAATATGAAACTGTGACTAATGCTTATGGTTCACCTTGTTCTGGCCATGGGAAGCCCAGATCAAGAATTGTGTTCCTGTGAACAACAGGGTAGAAGTCAGTTCCTCTAGCTAAGATAACTTGTGAAGAAATAGTTATCAAAAATGATTTAAAAAAACTGATTTACCTTAGTGGAGATTTTAATATTGACCCTATAATTATGATTTTATTGTCACCATTTAGGATGTTAAAAATTTAATGAAAGTTTATGTGATAAAGTTATCAATATTTGAAAAAAATTTTAAATTCTAGGCAAGTGGAAACCGCTTAACAGTGAATCACTCTTGATGGCCCACTGATGAGTTCTTTTTATTGATGACTACCCTTATGAGTCTTTGTTCTTGTAACTGAAACTTAGCTTACTATTATGGGGTGCCTAAGGGTTGCCACCTGACAGCCTCCTTGCTGCTCAAATGTGGCCTCTCTCTAAGCCAAACTCAGCATATGAATGCATTACCTTCCCCCCAACGTGGGACATGACTCCCGGGTATGAGCCTCCCTGGCAACGAGGGATTAATACCAAGTGCCAACTGGCAACACAACTGGAAAAAGACCTTGAAAAAAAGGGGGAAAAGGTAAAGACAAATGAGTTCAAGTGGCTAAGAGACTTCAAAGAGAGTTGGGAGGTCATCCCAAAGGTAATGCTTACGCACACGTCAGTAGGAGCTCATAGAACATCAAAGTACATATCACCCCACACAGAGGGGCTCCTGAGAGCTCTGGAGACACCCAGGTCCTATATAAGGGGGGATAGCCCCAGAGACTGACGCCTTATCAGTGGGCTCTATTTTGGAATCTGTGTTCCTGAGAGTGACAGAATTGGACTCAAATAAGTCCTCCCTGCACATGGTTCATCAGTCCCTTCTGTTCAAACCTATATGTGATGCTGGAGTTTTTAGGTATACTTCCAGAGACTGGAGCCTCTGGCCTACCTATGTGCCAGCTGTGCGTGGAATCTCGGTTGAGCTGCAACTCCCACCCTACAGCTCAATGGACTCATTCAAGTCACCTGACAAGAAGACAACGATGGGCAACGGCCATCCCAGGGATCATCCCACCCACCATATCCATGGGATATAAGCCCTCTCTCACTTGGAGGTGGAGTGGACATCATCCCAGTCCCCTCAGGATTGAGGGAAGAACTATGGACTAGAGTGGACTTAATGGTATTCTGTTGTACATATATGGTGATTCTAGCAATGGAAGAAATTATAACAGTGAGGTGGTGCCAGTGGCCACTGGACACTTTCGGGGCAGGGAGGCGATGTGCAGTTGAAATACAGGGGCTTTTTCGGGACTCGGAGATTGTCCTGAGTGTCGTTGCAGCAACAGATATAGGCCATTTTAAATCAGCACACACCATTCAGAACTGTGTGGGAGAGAGTGTGGTCTACGATGTGAACTGTGATCTATGGTTGATGGCAAGGCCCCAGGATGTGTAAGTCCATTGAGGGTAATGGGCCACACTTGTGGGAGATGTTTGTGTGGGATGTGGTGGGAGGTGTGGGAGGTGAGGAACATGGGAATCCCTGTAGGTTCTGTGTAATATTTAGGTAATCTAAGCACCTCTTAAAATATATATATATATACATATATATATATATAACATTTTTGTAAGCAAATGCACATATATGCATATATATTTATATATCATTTTACAAATATTGGTATGTATGGTGAAAAATTTGATTTTTACCCACAATAAAAAATAAATTAATTAAAATAAATAAATAAATAAAATAAATTAATTAATTAAAAAAAAAAAAGATGCTCCAGGATCATCTCGTATTTTTCCTGCCCTAGTCCTGGAATCAACCAATTCTCTAAAGAGCTCCATCACCTTTATTGTAGAATAATATTTAAAAACCAGGATCTGGGTTCTATGTATGCGCATTACTACTGGGGTGTCATTACTTTAAGCCCATCTCAGTAAATAGAGTGAGGAAACATATGTACGTATACTAACTTATGCACAGACAAACATCTATATTTATTTCTGTATCTACTTATCTGTCTCTTTATAACTTACATTTAAATTTTAATAAAATGAGACCATATTGATAACTTCCATTCCAATCCAGCATGACAGGGTTTATTCTAGCCTTCTCCCTTTCCTTATCTGTAACTTATCTCTCCAACAGTGATAAACTTCCCTCTAAGTATCTACAATAAATTTACTTATTTATTCAAAAAAAACCCACAGTGAATCACTCTTGTTTTCCCATGTGTATTAAAGGACTGGTGTGGGACAGAGCTGAACTAAGTAGCACAGATTTTGTTTGTTTTTTCTAGAATATGATGTAAGACGGTCTCACACCAGCAATTAATTGAGATATTTGTAGGCAATATCTGGAAAACACACACACACACATAAAAAAGGCCATTCCACAAGGCATGGTGAAATTGCCGATGAATTACTGTCTTCTGCATTTCTTTCTTGAACATTCCCCTTAACAATGTGGAAAATCTAAAATACCAATAGGGTCAAGAAGTGTCCAACATACCCTGTGTATTAGTTAGCCAAAGGGGTGCTGATGTAAAATACCAAAAATGGGTTGGTCTTTATAAAGGATGTTTATTTGGGGTAGAAGTCCACAGATACCAGGCCTTAAAGCTTTAAGTTTCTTCTCTCACCACAGTCCATTGCCACGTGTTAGAGCAAGACAGCTGCTGGTGTTTGCCAGGGTTCAGGCTTCTGGGGTTTCTCTCTTCCCGGGGCTGCATTTCCCTCCGGGCTTAGCTCCTGTTATCTCCACAAGGTCAGCTGTAGACAATCAGGCAAATGGCTTGCTTCTCTTCCCCTGGGGCCTTCTTTCCAACATCAAAACTGCTTCTCAAAAGACTGCTTCAACTGTCCTTTGCCTTGCCTTTTATATTCAATTCCCCACCCACCAAGGGGTGGGGCTCAATGCCCTAATCCTAACCTAATCTTGCCCAGATTAATAGATCAGTTTACAAGCATGATCCAATTATATTTTTGGAATTCATAATTACATCAAACTGCCATACCCTGTTAATTTCTACCTTACAGATCTAATGAGAAATACCAAACAGAGGTTTGCTCTAATGAGATCTGCAGTAGAACTAAGTAACTGTTTATAATTATTTGAGCATTATTGGGAAATAGTAGTTCAGTAGTTAGAATAATTAGAATAACTAGTTCATAGTTAGAAAACAGTTTAAATGCTTATACTCCAGCATAACAATTCAGCAGCATTTTGTGTTTAAAATATATACATATATATAATAGTTAGATGATAGATAGCCATAGATAGATTTGAAATATAGATAACCTTATATATAGACTTAGAATTTTCCAACCAGATATGAATCTTAGATTCCTAGCTCTCAGTTTTTTCCTTCTGTGAAATGAGAGGGCTAGATAAGAACTATTAGCTAATCTTCAAGTGAGGATCATATGATCCTATCCTTAAATTCAGAGATTATAAAAAGAAAAAATCAAGAATTATTAACAAAGTTGAGTACAATGAAATATTTCAAAGAAACTATTTAACATTGTGACATATAGAAGAATCTGTTGCTAATGAACATTACTTAGTACAATTGTGTTGGCTAATAGTAATAATAAAACCAGAGTGGCTCATAATTGATTTCTGTATTGTTTTGCTTTGTTTTAATCTGAATGTCTTTGAAAGAATCAACAATGCCTGATCTGAGTCACATATTTCCAAAAACATAAAGGAGAATCTTATCATTACTTAAAAACTCACTTTCTTCTCAAAGAACTCTAATAGGTAATTGTTTTAGGGAATTCAATTGAATGACAATTTTATTGCCTTGTCATTATGACAATGAATGATTATAATACCAAAAATCTAAGCTATATCTATACCTCAGGAAACTGAGTTAAACAGCTGATTCATCACTCATCATTTTGTTATTGTTCATATTCATAAAAAACTTTTTCCAATGAGCTAACTAAAACCTAATGTAAAGATATCCAAAAAATTGTTTTCAAATGACTAGAGACATATTTTCCATACATTTCTGAAAAGATATATGCTATTTCTAGATTATATATCTAATCATCAAAATTACTCTGTCATATTATCTAGTATTGAATTTATATATTGAGGTAAAAGATATAAAATTTTCAAGTAGTGCAGGGAAACATACCAATGAAATATATGATAGAACTGACAAATTAATATTTCTTGAAGAGAGATACTTCTAAACAGAGCATCCCCAGGAACTATATGACTTCCTAGCATTATTTCTTCATGGCATAAGCTATAGAAAAGCATCTCTATGATAATGTAGGAATCTTCTTTGTGCATGGCACCTTCTAGCTACAGACTATACCACCTGTGACCCTTGTACCAAGCACTGAGCCATGGACTCAGCAGCTGTTGATTTGGGTCCTATAAGGAAATGGACATGGTGGTGTATTGAAGCTGTATGTACCCCATAAAAACATGTTCTTAAATCTAATCCATTCCTGTGGGGGTAAACCCATTGTAGGAAGGACTTTTAGATGAGGCTAATTCACTTAAGGTGTGATCAGCCTCATTCAGGGTGTGTCTTAATCCTATTACTGAAGTCCTTTTGAAATAGAATGAATACAGAGAGAGAGAAGAGAAAGCCAGGGAAGCAAGAAGCCAAAAGCAACATAACGCGGAAGAGAAGGAAGAGACCAGTAGACACCACCATGTGCCTTAACATGTGGCAGAGAAGCCAAGGTTTACCAGTAGCCAGTCTTTGGGAAGAAAGCATAGCCTTGAGGATGCCTTGATTTGGGCATTTTCTTAGCCTCAAATTGTAAGCTAGTAAATTCCCATTGTTTAAGTCAAACCATTTCATGGATGGTGTCTGCTTTATAGCCTAGGAAACTAAAATAGATTTTGGTACCGTAAGTGTGGGGTGCTGCTATTGCAAATACCTAAAATGTCAAAATGACTTTGGAATTGGGTAATGGGTTGAGACTGGAAAAATTATGTGGTGTTTGATAGAAATGTCCTAGATTGATTTGAAGAGACTGTTGGTAGAAAGATGCTAAAGGTACTTCTGATAAGGCCTTAGACAGAAATGATGAATGTGTCATTACAAACTGGAAGAAAGGTGATTCTTCTTTTAAAGGGGCAGAGAACTTGGCAAAATTGAGTTCTGACTTTTAATGGAAGGCAGAATTTGAAAGTGATGTACTTGCATATTTAGTGGAGATTTCCAAGCTCAATATGGAAAGTGCAGCCTGGTTTCTCCTTGCAGCTTATAGTAAAATGTGAGAGGAAAGGGATATGCTGAGAACTGAACTCCTAGCCACAAAGAAACCAGAAATTGATGATTTGGAAAATTCTGAGTTTCTGGAATGTTAGTTCCCAGAGAATACTACTCCACATGAAAGTTTTACTGAACATGGATCCAGTCTGCCATTTTAGTTCAAGTCAGGAAGGGAAGTGCAGTTATTCAGGAAGGGTCTGTGGAAAGTCCTACTGTCTGATGATTTGGAACCCTGTATACTACATGCAACACGGGCATATTACTTTTTTGTGAGATCTATATGAATTGAATCACTGCCAGCCTGGACTAAAAGTTACCGGTAAGGGACAGATGGAAGGAAAAATCATATCAAGGGCAGGACTATGGAAGCTTAGGTCTGGACCAAAAACATCTTCTCGACTGGTAGCCAGTCTTCAGAAAGAAAACATTGCCTTAATAATGCTTTGATTTGGGCATTTTCTCAGTCTCAAACTCTAAGCAAATAAATTCCCTTTGTTTGAGCCAATCTATTTCTTGGTATCTGCTTTAAGCAGCCTAACCAACTAAAACAGATACTTAAGAAAACTAGCAGGGGTAGAGACTTCGGGAAGAAAGTAAAGGGAGAGCTGATTAATTTTCTATATCATTAAGCAACAGGCTATTTATTAAACAAGAAAAAAAGTAACTGGGTAAAATTTATTTTTTTCTTATCTAAATGTTCACTCCTAGTGCTTAAAAGAGTACTTTAAGGGTAATTTCATCAACTTATATGCAGTCATTTGTATTTATTATTTGTTTTCACAACTTCCATAAGAGATTGGCAACTCCACCATTATTTTATTATTAAAGGTGTTGCCCTTACATGAATGAGAAGATTAAAATGTCTTTCTAGGGAAAAATCTGGGTATTTGTTATCAATTTTATTAATATTTACCTTACATATAAAAGCAATTTCCATAATTTTGGGTTCAAGAAATACAATCTTATCTTTTCATAAAAACTGCTAAGCAAAACAAGTTTCATGTACAGTAAAATATCTAATAGCATTGACTTTGGAGTCAAAAAGGAATACATCTCAAATTGCTTTTAACAATTTTACCTGTATTACATTTGATAGATATTTATCCTATAGTGCCTTAATTTTCCTGCAGTATAATGGAGATAATAATACCTACACCATAGATTTCTTATTATGATCAAATTAATGGACACATATAAATGTTTGTAATAGTACCTGGTAATCGTAAACTCACAATAATTTAAACTCATTTAATATCATCCTTCTTTTTATCTCACCTAGCTTTGCCCTTTGAGATATTCCAATGTTCAAACATATAGGGATTTGATTTTTCATTGTATTAGGGATACCAAAAAGATTTCTAAAATGATATTCTTACCCATATAATAAATAATTTCCAGAGATATGCTCTGCCTTGGAATATAAAATCACATTGAAAATTCAATTTCTCTTTATCTTAGATATTTTTATGGACTTGTGTTTTTGATGTTTTAATTTATTTCAGAATAATGATCAATCAGTATGGAATTACTGTTACCATCAGTAAAAGCAAGTGTGTTACTTCCCTTTCAACATTTTTAGCATTCCTTCCTCAGATAGAAAGGATAGAGGACAGATTGATATGTCACTCTCTAAGTCCTATTTGTAATATCTAGTGTTTGTTCAATCTTTTCTGCTCCCCTGAAATGATGTAGGATTTCCTCACACCCTCATCATTGATTTCTCTGATATTCAAGAGTGAGGACAAGAAAATTCTCAATTCCCAGTATATATTATTAATACAGTTTTTCATGCCTCCACCTTTGTCTTCAGCACTTTGCCTGAAATCCCAGTGTACGTCACTGCAAATTTTTTCTCACTTCTGTTATTTGTGGGAGTTACCATCTCTGAAAAATTAATGAAGCCAGAGTACAAATGGTGGAAAAAGTAGCTGTAACAGCACTTAGCTCAAGATTGTGGTTGTTGACACTGGTTGCTACAATGCCTCATTCCATGATCCACAAAGACAGTGTGCATTCTTCTCTACTTTATTGAAGCTGACAGGTTTTCTCCATTTCATGGGACAAAACATGGGTCTTCAGCAAATTATAGTGCTTGATTCAGTAGTACTATCTTATAATTAAGGGAATGCATTCCATGATGCTGAATATAAGTAGAACATTCAACTTAGTTTCTAGTATTGCAATGAATATTAGTGATTGTTGAGGTTTTATCAATATTTTAGAAGAAACGAGGAGAAACTTTTTTGTTGATGGCCACGTTGATTGTATTTGGAGCAAAAAGTACCTTTTGTCTATCTCTATGAGTATCCATGGGATTTTTCACTTGTATCAAAACCAGGGAAAGCTAAACAGTTTTAGAAAAACTGTATGTATGCCCTAAATACAGTTTATTTGAAATTTTAATGAATGTAAATATGAATTTGCTCTTATATATTTATAGCCATATATTTTAATCAAGGTAATAACATTGTGTAATTGACCATATGAATTTCTTCGGGCATATTAGTGTTATCATTTTATTTAAGAATTTCAGAAAAAATAAACTTGTTTGAAAATGTGCTTTATAAATGTATATGTCTTTAAGTGGAATTTGTATTGTTCAAGGATTAGGAAAAAAATAAATGTGCCAGGTATTTTGACAAACATATCCTGTCTTGGCATTCTTTTTTTCCTTGTAGAAGTTTCTCTTTTTGACTACCTACCTAATAGGAGTGATTTCTCCTCCATCTCCAATGGATTGGGTTGCTCTGTATTCTGGGAAACTAGCCTAAATTGCCTTTGAAATAAAGGTAAACAAAAGGGGTGTTTTGAGAAGCTGTTTGTCTTAGTTCTCTCACCCTCACTCCTAATGTAGCCTCTTTCATTCCCACATTTTCTTCACTTAGTCTGTTAGTTAAAGATCGGTTGAGAGCAGTATTCCTTACACTTCTGTGGGAAGAAGTTGGTAAATGTAGCATGTTTTGTATACAGAACAGAATAACATTATGTTTTAGAACACAGTCATTGAGTTCAGAGATATTTAATTTTAATCCTTGTCTCTGAAATTTATTGAGGCTTTATTTTAAAGTATTTGTTGAGCTGCTGTTTTTGCTATTGTTTTTATTGCTATTGTAAATTGTTGGTGTGGTAATTCTCCCTGACCGGCTTTTGCCCCTAATCGTGGTAATGTTTCAACCATTAGCCAACCCTACAATATTTGTGGTATTTTCTATAAATTCTATAATCCTAGCCTACAAAGAACCCCTCTTCCTAAAGGCAGATGAAGAAGTAAGAAAATAAATATTTTAATTATAACTTGTACCTTATATAAGCTTTAATAAGCAGCAGCTTACTTCAGAATTATTGAACTAAACATATTATCTGTCAGGGACCTCACTACCTTTGCTGAGTTGCAGTCATAGGAAAAAGCAATTGGAACCCAAAGAAATCAAATGATTGACCTCTCTCTCTCTCTCTCTCAAAGCAGAAAACCTCTAAGGCAGGGGTTCTTAGCCTTTTATGTTCCACAGAAACCATAGCAAGTCAGGTGAAAACCACAGACCCCTAACTAAGTCCACACTATACTATATATTATTTAATAAATATATCACACCCGCACCAACACGTCTCCACAAGAATAATGTTATTCTGAATTTCAATTCAAGCTCATGGACCCCTTGTTAAGAACTCCTGCTCTAAGGCATCTAAGACCAGCTGCTCGTTGGTTTGAAATAGAAATCTATTCTCATCTTCTCCATGCATAAATGTAAATTTCAAATTGGATCCCATTCTCCAGTTTTCAGCTAATATATATCTGAGAAAATAGTTACTGAGGGTATTAATAATTTCAGAAACCCTTGAAAGGTGGAGGTGCAGGTAGGGCATGGATATCGGCACTAGGACACAACTCTGGCAACTGTGGGTCAGTGCTCTCTGTAAGTTTAAATTTCTTAGAGATTGGATTTCTTAGAAATTATCTAAGTGCATTATGAGGGTTTGAGCTCTGAGCTGCTGTTTTTACTATAATTCTTTAGTGCTATCATAGCAGTACAGACTGATGTGTAAGCTTACCTCTCCCTCTAGGTCCTTGACTATTTTTATGTCTTTCACATTTCAGAGGCCCCTCTTTCTTTGTGATGGAACATATGAGAAATTTCTAGCAAATACAGGAAGAAGATCAGAGAATAAGAAGTACAATTCTTTGTCCTTGTTACAGTTGTGACACAAAGAGAAATGAATTTTATACTATATCCATGATCAGGAAAATTCTAGGAATGCTGAAGTTTGGCTCAAAAGAATAGAGTTCTTACAGAAGCCTTATGAAAAGATTCATAGAAAATGGATAGTGTAAATCTATGCCACAGTAGATAGGTACTACTTGCACATCTGAATATCATTGTAAGAGAGCTTGAAAATTATGAAGGTAGCAACAAAAAAAAAATGTCTGCTTTCATTATTACTAATTCATTTATAATTTTACTAGATAAAAAATAGAAGTATTTTTCCACAAAATCCCACTTCTAAAGAGACTACATGTATGAAAGTATAAGAGACTTTAAAATATATTTTATATGTTTAAACCTCAGGTTTTTTTTCTGAAAAGGGAAAACTGGTAAAATTTATGAGTCGTTGCAAACTTCTAGAGGAACCTATGTTTACTTTTTATATTAAAAAGAAATCTTTTTCATGTCAGACATTAGGTGGTCATCAGTAAATTTACAAAAGCACAGTACCTGAAAAGCTAAGAATGGAATTATAGTTGTTTAAACCACTTTTTGATCTTGTAATTTAAAAACAATAACACATTGTACCCAAAGTGCTGAAAGAGGATGAAATGTGTTGCTGAGTGTTGAGTAATTGTGATTAATTAGATTGCTTACAGACTTAATATATCTTTGCAATTAGGAGCTAAGGTGGCGCAGGCAGCAGAATACCTCTCTCCTACATCGCAGGTCTTCAGGATCGAATCCTGGTGAAGACTGGAGGAGGAGGATGAGAAGAGATGGCAGGAAACACACACAGAGAATTGCCCAGCAAATGGACACAAAAACAGCAAATGGGGAAGGGGGGATTTAAAATGGATAAAGTAAATAAATAAAATCTCTTTGCAATTTAATGATAAATGGTTTATACTTCTTAAACCATATCCTATAGTTATTGGAGAAACCTCTATGAAACTAAATGATAGTTATTCATAGTGATATCTGTTTCCTCATTAAAAATGTCAAAAAATAATGAGAAAAAAAATTCTTCTTTTAATAATATTACTAGCCAAGAAACACTTGAAAATAATAAATTGTTGACTCATACATTCTCAATAGAAACAAAGAAAAGTACATAATGAATTTTACCAAGGTATATAATGAATGGAGTTAAAAACAAACCTGTGTTGATTTCCTATAGTTCTTGTTTTAAATAAAATTTTTAAGATTGTTATGGTCCTATGAGTCTCAATAATCTATGTTATTTTTATTCATACAGTGTGAGGAACATGAAGAAAAATGGAAGAAAAGTGAATACAGCCTTAGGAACCTCTGGGACACCATCAAGCATACCAATATACATATTGTATGAGTTTCAGAAAGAGAAGAAAGAAAGGGGCAGAAAGAATATTCAAAGAAATAATGCCTGAAAATGTCCCAAATTTTACAAAAGATTGAATATACATATCCAATATGGTCAATTAACTCAAAACTCAAATAGACCCAAGCTGAGGCATATATAATCAAACTGCCAAATGTTGAAGATAAATAAGGAATTCTGAAAGCAAAAAAAGAAAAGTAAACTGTCAAACAAGGGAACCCCAATAAGATTACATGCCAATTTCTCATTATGAACCATGGAGGCTAAGATGACATATTTAAAGTGCTGAAAGCAAAAATTTGCCAACCAAGAATTCCATATCTAGCAAAACTTTTTCAAAAATGAGACTGAGATTAAGACATCTCTAGATAAGCAAATGCTGAGGGAGTTCATCACCACTAGACTGGCCCTATAAAAGATGATGAAGAGAGTTCTATAGGTTGAAAGGAAAAGACACTAGCCAATAGATTGAAACCATTTGAAGAAACAAAGATCTCTGGTTAGGGTAAAGATCTCGGTAAATTTAAATGCCATTTATACTGTATTTTTTGGTTTGTAACTCTACTTTTTGCTTTCTACAAGATCATCTACAGGATGATCAATCTAGTTAGATTTATGTCAGCCATTTTATAATGTGTTTTCTATAGATCTCATATCTTTTAATTCCTCTATTTTTCATTACTGTTTTCTTTTTCATTTGGTGATTATTTTCTACTATAGTATTTTAGTTTCATTAATGATTTTTCACTATATATTTTTGTGTATTTTTGTTTTTTAGTAGTTGTTTTAGAATTTACCATATACATTTGAACTTATCAGAATCACTATGTATGTAGATTTGAACTATCAGAATCAGCTTCAGATTTATACTATCTAAATCCAGTAATACATAGAAAGTTTACTACTATATAGGTATATGTTTTTTACCCATATTTGTGATCTAATTGTTACACATATTACATTTACAAACCTTAAACACCTCAAAACACACGATTATAATTATGATTTTTCATGTGTCATCATTGCCTTAGACTATTACAACTCTGTTCCCATCCACTTCCTTTATGCTGCTATTGGCAATTCTATTAAACAAATGTTACATTTTCCTGTCTTATAAGCCCCTCAATACTATATTGGCTAAAAACTTGCATTTAAATGCCAATGAAATGTCACTTGAATGTTCCATAGTCACTTCAATCTCATATTGTCAGAATGTCAATTGAACTCCTACCTTCCTAGTAAAGCCCCTTGATGAACTGACCCCAGACTATTTCTAATTCAGTAACTGACACTTTAAGCTTTTTTAAAACTGTAGTTACCAGTGCATGGTGTGCAATTTTGTATGTTCTTGGTTTATTTGTGATACTGTGATTGAAAAACTCTTTTCCCTGTCTAATATGGTTAATTCTGCTCAGTACTTTATATTACTGTTCAGCAGTTACATTCATGAGAAAATCTTTCCTGAAGAATGATGATGACTAGATTTGTTATTCTTTTCACGTCTATTGCAGCAACTTGGATATATGTACAGCATAACAGTAACCACAATTTAATGGCAGTAACCTCTTTCTAAAAATTTTAAATTTTGCTATCTTACTTCATTGGAGGTTCATTGGGGACCAAATGATATTTCTTTACAGACAAGGGACTCTGTCTGAATATAACTGATACTTAATAAATGTTAGTTGAATGTAAAAATAACCACATGCCTCAAATAAGTACTGTAATAAATAGGAACTTCCATTTAGTTTGGGCCTGCTCAGTGATCTTACACAGCCAAACTTTAATGAGGAATATCATATCATTAACTAAGAGTTCTGATTTTTTATTTGCATTTCTCTGTATTTTAAAAAAGTATTAAAAGAACAACAAAGTGACATAAAACAAAGAAATGAGCTCAATTAAATGAATTAAGATATGTATATTTGTATGACCATTTTGCTGAAGACTACATATTTTTAAAAAGGAAAATAAAATGACAAAGTGTATCTTACTAGAGGGAAAATGCAACAGGGTTTGCTCCTTCTTTAATGTGGAACCCCAGGCTGGATCACATTGAAAGAATTTGTGTTGCATATTTTCAGATTTCGTTTTTAAGAGCTTGGATATATGGCTTTTAAAGAAATAATGCTCCATCCCAGAAGATAGGAAGTTGAATTCTTTTAAAAATATATTTTACTCTATTAAAATACAAATCAATTTAAAACCTACTTAATTTTCCACTTGTTCTGAAGAAAAATACCCAAGCATGAAAGTCCCTTGCAAAACCAATGTTTGCAAGAATGACCCATCTAACCACTGAGGATTCTATCTTGATATTAATGAGCACTTTAAACCATAAATTGGTACTTTTCAGAGAGGTACTGAAAAATAAACTGTTATAAAATTGTCAGCAGCTGCCAACCAGAGAACCAATTCTGTAATTTAGTGAGAAACTAAAAAGATCAAAATCACATTTCTGCCTTTTAACGGGCGTTTGACTGTTGCACAGAACCTGCTAATGGCATGGTAGAAGGGAAGGAGGAAGTAAAGGTCATAAGACCTATTTTACAGTTTTGGGAAAATGGATGTGTCTATTTTTAGGCAGCTGTGAGTCCTAAGAACAAAAGACTTAAAAATGTACTGGTCTTGCTGGAAAGAACTAATCAAATGAATTTAAACAAAGCAACTTGCTATGAGTAGAACAATTAGTTTAACTGCTAATAATTATAATGTGTTTTGTTTACCTAGCCCTTTACTCAGTGGCACAAACCAATTTATGTATATTTGCAAGCTCACCCTTGGAATTGGAATCAGAAGAATTAGTCCACCTATCAGGCTTTTACACATTTCTTACATTAACCTATTTGGTCAATGTGTCCCCTGCATCTATTGCTTGCCACAGAATACTATTTGTGTGTGTATATATATATATATATTCCTGTGTATTCCAAGATTCCAATAAGCTTCACTCACTGGGGTCCATGATCTCTGCCCACAATTCTAATCTGCCTGAGAGTTGAATTAGAAAGTACTTTTATCTTTTTTTGGTCTTAAAGAAGACCAGGCTTTTCATGGGGTTAGATTAACATAGATACACCACAAGTACTGAAGACAAAAACATTTAATAATGAACCTTTTAGGAGCTAGGAGATTCTATGGAAAATTCACAAAAATACATACTGTTATTTCTTTCAAGGAGCTAGGTGTTTGACAAAATTTAGTGGCCCTCTCTCCAATTAAGACCACAAAACATCATCATGGTATTGAGACTTCATAGGTTATATATCTGCAGACATAGGAATGATTAATCTCTTATAGTCATTTTCTCCATGTACAGTCTCAAGAACATTCCATGGAAAAACTGCAAATGCCATTGAGTCTTATTTTGCTTTAATTATTATTGTTTTTCATTTTAGGTTGACAGCTCTTCTCTCCCAGGTATAATTACTGTTCAACATGTCCCCTTTTCTTCAACACATTTTTCTTTAATGTAATTTTTAATTCAAAGTCCCCTCTGAATTGCTAATACTGCACACACTTAATGGAAATATCTTTCAAACTATACTCATTAAAATTTTCTTTTCCCTAATGATTGAGATATCCCCTGATATTTATTAATATATTTTGGAGACATGAAATATCACTCATAGAACAGAAGACAGTAGAACAGTGGTAGTCAAAAGATTGGGCTTAAAATAGTCTGTGTATAATATAAAAAAGGAACATTTTATTGAAATTGTGAAATTGAATTTTACAGATTTATCAATGAGATGATTCACACTGATGGCCTGGCAATGTTTATGCGCATTCCTGTTAACTGATGTTTTCCAAAATGTTAGATATATATCAATCTTCTGCCATTTGACTTATATTTTAAATGGGGGCTTATCACTTAAAAAGATTATGCCATTTCCTCTTTTAAGGTTAAAAAAAATAGAATCTTTAGATAGCCTTTCTTTTAAAATAAGCTCTTGTATATATAAATTCTGTTCAAAACAGGGTACAATAATATTTTGTTAACTGCAATTATGTATACCATTACTGGAAACTTTATATTCAAAGAAAAGTTTGTTGATAAATATAGCCAGATGATGATAAAATTTTGAATGGACCTACACTTTGCTGTAATTATTGATTTACAAAAGAAATCTTGGTGCAATTTCCAGGCCTCTGTTTCATAGCAATAATATTAAGTAAGGGAGAAAAAGAAAGAGAAGGAAAAACTCACCTACCATAAACTCAAACATAACCCAAACAAAACTGTACCTGCCAACGTATGTATCAAACATGTGCTTTATCAAAATGTTCAGTCACTATAAGGGAATAAATATTATCCCTTGAAACATAGAAAGAAATTTTTGACTGCTTTTCATCATCTGGTTTTGGACATAAATTTTGAAAGATTTTTTTTTCTTAGTCATGTGTTTTATCTATCTCTGTCTCTTTCTACCGTATCTCTGTCTGGACTCTATTTAATATGTAGAACCATAGCACCTTGCAAAGTAACCCAAGCTTCAGCCCCTGTGCCCATCCTAAATGCAGAGGTCCTTTTTACTATCATCTGTGAAAGTGGAAGTTTAGCTTCCATGCCATCCAACCAAAAGCATTTCGTGCCTTACCCCAAATTCCCAGTCCTTTTGTGAGCAAAAGCTCATTTTACCAGAGGTCACTACCAGGAATCCCTGCAAAACACTCTACCACCTCCATATGGGATACATTTTATAAAATCTCCATTTACTGCCTCATTTCAGATCCCAATATTTTCATACCCAAGTGTCAATGGGCTTACCAAACTTTACAGATGCCTTAAGGGGAAATGACTGGTATTATGATATGGAATGATGCACAGAAGGAGAATTGGAATTAAAATAATAATTTGAATATGACCATTCTCTTCATCTAAGTGGGAAAAATAATCTATGTGGGACCTGCAAAGACATTCCCTTATATCAACTCACTTCTCTGTTCATTTCTTGCCAAAGGATCCAGTCCTGTTTTTGAAAACTTCAAGGTATTAATCTCTTTTCCTTTAAAAGAAATCTATCCTCTTCTCACCTGTAGATGTCTGTCTGTGTATAGAATTCATCCCTTACTCAACTCCCCCTTCATCCAGTTAATTGACTGAACACATAAATTTTACAAAAGCAAAGCTTCTGAAGAGCACTTAACTGTGGGTTTTTGCTCAAATTCTAAACTTCTTTGCAGTGCCTTAGTAAGAGGTAAAAATGAAACTCTTGATCACTTCAAGTCATCTTAGAACCATGGAAAACTACTAAATAAATACACACAAAAAAAAACACATATACCTTCACAAATCCCTCCAAAACACAAATATAAATTCTCAGATTTACAATATTAGTTGAATTTATTTTTCACATTCTTTTAAGTGCACTCTGGTCTTGACAGCTGTGCATGTACTTGACAGAGATCATAATTACAGCATTATACAGCAGAGTGACAGTTTATACTTGCTTTTCTCCCTCATTTTATACTGTATCATGGTCTCTACTCCTTAATAATGAAATCTTAGAAATGGAGCCACTTGCAAGGCCAATATCAGCATAGCACAGATTGCACGTGCACCCCAATGTCTTTGCTTCTCATCTTCATTCTGGGTTCACTACTTAACTTCATTCCCAGTCACTTTTGACTTGTATAGGGCCATGTGAATGTGTTCTGGCCTATAAAATGTGAATGGAAATAAGGTACACCATCTGGCCTTTAAAAGCTTTCGGATGATTTTCCATGCTGCCTCTGCCCTTGCCTTCCTGTAGATATGGACGATCCAAAGGGAGAGCTCCCAAACCCCTAGCTTCCAATATTTTGGATCAATGACCTGAGTAAAAAGGAAATGAATCTGAACCTAAATTATATCTAAGTGTCTAAGATTTGGGGGTGGCCTAATTGTACTCTTGTAGTTTTTCTGCACAAATTGAGTAAAATCAATTTCTCAGGCAAAGTGTATTCCTTGTTATATCAGAAATAAGAGAAAGCCCTCCTCTTTCTTGCCATATAATTTTCTTTTATTTCTGAATTCTACATAAAGTTCTTGACTTTCTCAAGTCTTCAGAGCCCTAAAATGTCAATTCAAGTACCTCCCTTTTATGGATGTAGAATTCATTTAATGCTTTCCTTTGTATCCCCACCATGTATCTCATTTTCCATGAATTGCTCCTAAGTTGCTGGGATCAGATAAACTCGTTTACTTTAATGAAAAATAATTCATTGGAATATTACACTGACTGATAAGTAGCTTTCAGTAATTCAGAGAATTTGATGATCAATATGAACCAGAAAGAAAGAGTAGGTTTTATAGGGCTGGTGGGCATTTGGATGTGTCTGGAATGATAGGAAGTGAATTGTAAGAGAAGTAGGGTCAGAATTCCAAACTTTTTTAGTATTTTAGGTTCTTAATATCAAATCACCCTTCACCAGCTTAATACAGTCAGCCTATACTCCAAGTGTGAATCCCTGCTCCAGGGTCTGTAGAGATAAAAGTAAACCTCATGCACAAAGTAGGAGCATGCATATATGGCCCAATCTGTCTGGTGGTGACTTCAGGTCTCACCATTCCAGAAATTGCTCTGCATTTAGAAGGCAGCTCAGAAAAATCTTCTACAGAAAGATGTAGGAAGCAGTCAATCCATGCTACCTGGGGCAAAAGATTACTGGCTCTAGTATATACAGTGCAGTGCCCAGGATCGTAAGGAAACTTTCCTAGGGAAGAGGAGAGATTCAGAACTATGTAAATATGGAATTCCTAGGGCCATGTGTCCATGCCCAAGACAAGAGGCATGTACAAGAGATCAGGGAAGCCCCTACTCTTTGGCCTGGAGCTATTCTCTACACTCATTGCATGGATAAGCCCTGAAGAGAAATGCTTACAGAGGTCAATCTGCAAAGACTGACAAAGGTGTTTTTTTTTTTTGTTTTCTTCCTACCTTCCTTCCTTCCTTCCTTCCTTCCTTCCTTCCTTCCTTCCTTCCT
>JAKSZT010054515.1:6690881-6713517 GCA_026826555.1 Tolypeutes matacus
CCTTCCTTCCTTCCTTCCTTCCTTCCTTCCTTCCTTCCTTCCTTCCTTCCTTTCTTAGTCTTTTGGCTAGCTTCTGGCATAAAAGAAAAGCTGTGTCATAACACTAGCTGGATGCAAGCTTAAGGAACAGATAGATGCCTCAGAGTCTAAATTCCAGTGATAACATTAAAATATCAAAATATCCAGGTTTTAACCAAAGGTTATGAAACATACAAAGAAATAGGAAGTGAAGGCCCAGGTAAAGGATAAGATTAAAGTATTAGAAACCATCAATGAGGAAGATCAGACCTAGAACATAACAAACATACACTTAAAATAAAGAAGTTCCTATGCTTAAAAGCCTACAGGAAACCATGGGGGAAAAAACTAAACTAAAGGAAACCAAGAAAATGATAAACACAAAGAGACTATCAATAGAGAGATTGACTTTTGAAAAAGAAACAAACAGAGCTGAAGACCACAGTAAAAAGTTTAAAAATACCTTAAAAGCATTCAACAACAGATGGAGCTGGCATAAGAAATAGAGACATGAAGATAATTGAAATCAGTTAGTCTGAGGACCAAAAAGAAGAAAGAATGAAGAAAAGTGAACAGAGCCTGAGGAACCTGTGAAACACCATCAAGCATACCCATAGGTATATTGTAGGAGTCCCAGAAAGAGAAGAAAGAAAAGAGCAGAGACAATATTCAAAGAAATAGTGGCTGAAAGCATGAATATACACATCCAAGATGCTTAACGATCTCCAAAAAGATAAACCCAAATAGTCCCAAGCCAAGGTATATTAGAATTAAAATATTGAGTCTCAAAGACAGAGAATTCTGAAAGCCACAAGAGAGAAGAAATGACTCACATACAAGGTATCCTCAATGAGATTAAGTATTGATTCTCATCAGAAATCATGAAGGCAAGATGGCGATGGAAAGATGTATTTTAAGTGCTGAAAGCAAAAAATTGCCAACAAACAATTCTGTATCTGGCAAAAATGTCATTCAAAAATGGGGAAAAGATAAGCTAGAGCTGAGGTAGATCATCACCACTAGACCAGCCATAGAGGAGATGCCTAAGAGAGTCCTGCAGGTTGAAAGGAAAGGAGAATATATAGTGGAACAAAGCTGCATAAGATAAAGATCTCCAGTGAGGGTAAATATAAATGCCAGTACTCTTGTACTTTGGTTTGCAACTCCACTTTTTACTTCTTAAAAGATCTAAAAGGCCAATGCATAAAACACCATGATAAAACAGTGGATTTGTACTCATAATGTATAAATATGTAACTTGTGACAAGAACTACAAACAGGTGGGGGGTTGGAAGGTATAGGAACATAATTTGTATATACTATTGAAGTTAAGTAGGTATCAAAGCAAGTAGATTGTTATAGATTTAGGGTGTTGAATTTAGTTTTGTGTTAACTATAAAGAATATATCAGGGAAGCGGCTGTGGCTCAATCAGTGGGGCTCCGGTTTACCATATGGGAGGCCCCGGGTTCGGTTCCCGGGGCCTCCTGGTGGGGGCAGGTCCGCCCGCACGGTGTGGTTGGCTGACCCAGCGAGCACGAGCAGCAGGGGGGGGATGAATGAATAAATAAAAATAAAATCTTAAAAAAAAAAAAAAAAGAATATATCAGAGAGTATGCAAGCTCATAGAGACAGAAATTAGAGTACAGGTTGACATGTGCAGGGCAATGGGGAATAGTGCATGACTGGTATAGGGTTTCTGTTTGGGCAGATGAAAAAGTTTTAGTAATGGAAGTTGATGAGGGTATTGTGTATTGTGAATGTGATTGGTCCCATTGGATGGTATGCTTGGGAGTGGTTAAGATGGGAATGTTTACATTGTATATGTGTTACCACAATTTTTAAAAAGAGTGAGCTACTAAGGAGAGAATAACAATTAAATGTGATACATGATTCTATATGGGATCTGGCAAACAGTGGGAAAAACTCAAAGGGACACTATCGGGACATATGAGAAGCTGGAATATAGACTGTAAGGTTTATATCAATGTTAAATTTCTTGAACTTGACAATGCCCTTAAAATGATTATATAAGTGAATATCCTTGTTCTTAGGAAATATACATGGCAGTATTAAGTGTTCAAGGGGCATGATTTATACACCCCACACTCAAATATTCCAAAAATGGATTGATAGACCAATAGAAGGATGAATGGATGGATGCATGGATGGATGGATGGATGAATAGATAGATAGAGAGATAGACAGACAGAGAGAAAGAATAGGTAAATCCATGCCTATATCACATTCTTTACTTCCTGGCAATCATTTTCCTATTTCCACTGTTGTTCAAAAGCAAACGAAAAGCTGCTTAGTTTGCTCTTCCAAATACTTTCAGGACTGAATTTTAAAACATTCTTAAATCAAAAATATTGAGTTAGAAAGCAGATACAATTGTCTGTTCATTAGTATAATGCTTTCTGCCCTTTCTATATTTTAGAAATATGTTTGTATTTCCATCACAAGCAATGCTGTTCAGGAATTTTCCAAGTAGATTAAAAACTGCAAAAAGGAATTCAAATGAAAGCTCATGTTTTATCCATTGCAAGGCAGTATATTTTTAACAACACTTCTACCTATCATTTTAGTTGTTTTTGCGTACTATTAAAACACTTCAAATATATCTTGAAAACTTAATGAAACTTAGTTTCTAATATTACTTAGTTTGGTTTAATATGAGAATTCTGACTTTTCATAAGTGTTCAATTATATATATTATTTGGTACAAACCATATGTGGAAGAATGGGAATTTATATCTAAGTGGGTCTCAGCTTTGGGTTCTAGGGTAAATTATTTTCATGATAATAAATATAGAATTGATATTGAGCTAGTTATTTCTTCATTTTAATTGTTCTACTATGGCTTCTGCTTATTGTTTCTAGTTTTTAATAAAATAAGAATAAAGTCAGAATTAATGAGTTTTCTCAAATATATTTAGATTTGGTCTTTAGTAACATAGCAGTTGATATCAAAGTATAGATATTTGGAAGAATGCAACATTCTATTCAAGCCCTTTAAGATAACAATAACAATGACATTAATTATTATTCCATTAAAATCTCATTTGCAAAGATGTCATTTATTTGTCAGTCTCTGTATTTTTATCAAAGCCACAATTAAAGAATAAGGAAGATATATATTCTGCTTGACCAAAATAGTGTCATATCATTCATATATAAAATGTATTAACTGTACTAGAGAAGAAAGGTTAGATTTGGTTTAGAACTAGTTACTTTAGTATTTAACAGTAATATATTTTCTACCATTGTTGTGGTCCATAGTAGATTTAATATTTTGTAATTAACAAATTGAATCACATAGTAAGAATAACATTTTATAGGAGGTTCCCAATAATTTTTAGAAGAGAAATAACATATATGAGATTTAAGAATAATAGTTATAGCCCTGCTGTTTAAGTAACTTGACTAAACCATAGTTCATATGAAAAAAATGTAGAGGGTTTAGACTGAACAACTTCAATGTGAGGAAATATTTTGATATGTTTTCTAAAATAATTAGAGTGACATTAAGCTCTATCATTCATATGGGGTGCCTATTAAGAAATATGAAGGATTACAATTTATATTTTATAACATTGCTGCTGACTCAGTAGGTCTGGGCTAGGACCTGAGTTTTTGCATTCTAATAATCTCGTTTTTTAAAAAATGTTTCATTTTTATAGAAGCTTTAGATTACATAAGTGTTACATCAAAAATATAGGGGATTCCCATATACCTTACCCGCCCCCCTTCCACACTTTCCCTCACTAACAACATCTTTCATTAGTGTGGTACCTTTGTTACAATTAATGAACAGGTATTGAAGCATTGCTACTAACCATGGTCTATAGTTTACATTATAGTTTACACTTTGCACTGCACAATTTTATAAGTTTTAACAAAATATATAATGGCTTGTATCTGTCATTGCAATGTCCTGCAGTATAATTCCAATGTCCCCAAAATGACCTATGTTATATTTGTTCTTCCCTCTCCCTTCCCTCAGAACTTCTGGTGACCACTACCCTTATATCAATATTACAAGTTCTTCCATTACTAGAATAATAATAAGTCTACCTTAGTCCATAGTTGCATTACTCCCTTATGCTTGTCCATTCCTCAATCTTGAGGATTTTTAGGGTGGTGATGCTTACTTTGCTTCCAACTGAGAGAGGGTTTAGATGCCATGGGGCAGATGGATGGAATTGTCTTGCTTGCAGTTGTAGATACTCTGTTTTTTGGGGATGAGCATTGTCCATCATCATCTTTTTGTTATTTGTCCTGGGCGAGTCCAATGAACTGTAAAGTAGGTGTTACAACTCTGCTGAGAGTCAGGGTTCAACCAGCATATGAACGGACTTAAGATTTAAGTCTCAGGGACATATATTTCATGAGTATAGTGCTAATTATAGGTTCAAATAAAAAGGGCAAAAGAGCCATGTGTAGGGAAATTATCAATTACTCTAACGCTATTACATTGGGTAACATATATTCCCAAAGTAGGGCCCACTGCCAGGATGCTGAAGTCCTGAAATTGTCTGCCCTGCCTATAGTGTCTCGGTATCTCTACAGCCCTCAGGACTCCCCCCACCCCCACCCCGCTTGGGGCATGTTCTGTTTAATTCCATGTGCCTTGATTTGAGAGTATATTGACAAACCGGATGATATGTGGGAAAAAACAATCTTGTTTTTTTTGAGATCTGAAAATATGTCATTTCAGAAAGAAAAAATTGAAGAAGCATGGTATTTGTACTGAAGTACATGACACAGGAGAAAGAGAAGGGGTTAAAGCTTTCTTGGTAGTTTTAGGAGCTGCCATTTGTTGTTTCCAATGTCTGGCAATGTAAAGCTTGTTAGAGGTGTCCAAAATAAAATCGACTTTCTGATAAAGCAGAGGTATGTTTATACCTGGCCATATTCATAGTCTGATTAATCATCTGGGGATTCCTGAAGTAGACTAAAAGAGATAAACCATGAAATTGTCAACATTTATATTTTGTTATTCAGCTGCTAGGATCTTATATTTCCTTAAAGGTCAGAGAATCTTGACAAAAGAGTATCATTTTCCAATACTAGAACATGATTATTTGAATAAAGAGAATATATCTGGACATTTAATTCAAGCTATCTAATGGAAGCACATATAAATGGTATGATATAGATCACAAATAATATTTTTAGCCAGTTATTTTGGTTCAGGTTTTATGCAAAGCAATTCACGTGCATTTTTTTCAGCTAATGCTCATAGCAAATTAATATATTTTCATTCTTCTTTACAGATGTGGAAGGGAAGGCTAATAGTGATAAGCTAAATTTAACTCATGTTATGTATTTATCAAATAGCAGAGATTACATTCCAAAACTGTCTAATTAAAGATCTTACATTCTTAACCATGGCTTTTCATTTGGGAGGATGAAAGAAAAACAAACCAGAAGTTATGACAAATGTGATCCTTTATCTCTCTGATAAAGAAGTTCTCTTAGACTTCAAATGACCACATCTGCTTCCTAGAGAAATCTTGAAGTGAGGAATCATGGCAAATTTCTAACTGAATGTTTAATTGTATAATCATAAAATATCTAAAAAGAGTATTAGATCACTTAGGTTTAGTTGATTCTTTCTTGGTTAAGTCTATAGCTCATGACTGACTTCTATCTTTGCATAAAATAAAAATATTACTGGTCTTTGCTGTGTGGAGAGTAATGCAGTATCAACATTTTAATAAATCATACCAAATACTCTTATCAAAACTGCAGACTGAGCATAATTTTTATGAAAAAAGCAAATTACTTCAGATACTTGAATGAAGTTTATTATTATCTGGCATCAGTGAGATATACTGTGAATGTTAGTAACATCTTAGATTTCTCATCTTGGAGATAAGCATTATGCAACTACTCTGTAACAGTGCTCTTCTGAGTACCACTTGAAGTGTATGAAAAAATGCAATAGAAAAACAGTCAGTATCTTGGGAAGAACTTCAGAAAATAAATAGGATTATATAAAACAATAAGAGAAAGAGGGAAAATGTAGATATTTAGGTTGAGACAGGGCAGCTTGAAATAAACTCAAAGAATCACAATAATATCTATTTAAGATATGTAATAGTGGAGACAGTTTTCTAATGATCTTTAGAGGCTAGAAAAATATAATTGGCTTGTAACAGTGAGGAACGAAAAATAGGAATCAGATGATCCTTTTGAAATAGCAATGTTAATTTTATGAAAAAAGAAAGAATGAAAGTGAATAAAATGAAATAATCCAGACTATTTAAAAAAGCAAGAGATCATTTAATAATTGGTCTTTTGTGTTTTATTTATAACAAATATTATCTGTGAAGAAGGTAATATTTCTTTATTAAGGCATACTTGATTAAGATTTATTCTGATTAAGATCTACCTGATTAAGATCTATTTATTTATAATGTGACTCTTCTGTCTTTAATCCTTTTACACTTCTCTTTTTTTTCCCCTCAGCTCAGATATTGAATGAATTGATACATACATACATACATACACATACATTTTTAAAGGCATGGAAAAGTGATGAAAACCCAAGGATTAAAAGATAGATTCAAACCACAGCTAATTAATATCCACAGAGAATGTTATAATTTAGAAACAGAACATTTGAAAACTATTATTGTATATATTTCACAATGGTCTAGTTATTTTCACAAAATTACAGAACTTTAGACCAGAGGAATTTTAGAGGTATATGTTCTCAAACCCCTTCACTTAGAATGAGGAACTAGAGGCTCAAAGAAATGAAACTGGTTGGGGGATAGAAAGGACATAATCTTGAATTGATTCCAAACCCAATGCTCTTCCTAGCATCCCATTTTATATGTGTTTTCCAGAAAGCGATATCGAATTTTGAAAAAATTTAACTTAAAAATATACAATAGTCCTTCAAGGTGAGAACAAATTCAAAAACATGAGGAAAACAATATCAACAGAAAAGAGATTTTATTGCATAGAAATGAAAACTAATCCAGAGAGATTAAATGAGTCGACACAAAATTATAAAGGTATTAGTTATTTGGTTGGCATGAAATAGATATTCTTAGTCTCCAGGTACAGGGGGTTTTCCATACATCAACTCTGGAGCAGATGTTTTTCCAAACATTTTAACTAATGTCACAGAAAAATTGTGATCGGCACCTTAAAAAGGATCCTCTCTGCTGGTTGCTAAATGGAATTGTCCAGCTCTTGCCAATTCCTCAAAAGTTTTTATCTATAAAGTGTGGTTTGTAAGAATGATCAAATGTAACTTGAATATGTAGTGCAAAGCATGAACTCGGGCATCAATGGACTTTGTTCTTTACCAGGTTATATCATTAGTTGTCATACCAACATGAACAAACAACTTAAGGGCATGAGCTCAAATTTCCTATCTAAAAAACAACTGTAAGTAATGCTATGCCTACTTGAATGAACTGAAGTAAAGATCAAATGAAAGACTGTGTGTGAATGTTAATATAAACCTTAAGGTGGATATGTCAGTGTTAAGTTATTAGAAATCAAGGAGTGTAGATTTCTCATTTTGCAGATGACTAAATGAAGATTCTGTAAGAATTAATGACTTTTCTAAGACCTTATATACAGGTAAAAAAGAACTAATAATAGGCTAATGGTCACATACTGTTTTCCATTCATTTCTGCATTGTATTTTTCAACCATAACTCTCTTCACTGTCAACTTCTTCCAGGAACTGTCACTAGAAAAAAGAAAAAGAAATTTAAAGTAGATATTATCATATATTCTAAAACATCGCCTTCCAATTATTTTTGCATTGCTTTTTGCATATTTCTCCTAAAATTGACGTACTATATTTTTTCAAGAAATAAGGTACTTAAGAGCATACTAGTTTAATATGAAAGAGTGGGGCATTGTTTTGCACTTAATGTATTCTTTTCTTCACCAGTTATTACCATGTTTTTAAAGATTAATTTTAAAAATTTAAATGTATCTCTCTTTTTTCTTTACCGATTAAAATTCATTTCCAAATATCAGGACAAGTTTAACACAGTAACCCAGAAGCTATAGAGTTTTTTTATGGATTTATAGCATGTATCTTTTCAAAAGCTAAAAAGGTATCTAATTCTGATTAATTTAGAGATAGAGGCTGGTTAGTGACTACAACAATTTAATGTCATGCCAAATAAAAGCACAGACTATTATATTATTGTGATAATTGAATGATGCATACAGGCTCAGAAAATTAAATAAAGAGATTAATAATGCAGTTTATATCATTTGAATATGTAGAATTAAATATCTATATTAATGTGCTTATGGTTGGGTGTGCCTCTACATTCTTTTAAAAGTAAGCAGTCATTAGTTCTTAATGTAACAATGAAATATTTGTATACAAAATCAGAATTCACTGATTCTTCTGAGGAAAAAATAATCTATCAAAATTAAAAGTAAATTTTTGTACAAGAGGAAATTCTGTAACAGTTAGGCAAACTTATCCTGTTACACATAACCTCCAAAAAGTTTGAAAATAAAGCAAGATAGATTACCACTCTCTGGGCAACTTAGTGGTCCCTTTGAAAGCTTTTATGATGGATTATGATTTCATACCTATTATGCTACTGTTTGCATCTCTTTATCTAAATCCAAATGCTATCTTCATATTTTCCATAGGAAGGATGAAGACTTTCTATTCATATTTTTAAACAATGTGACAAAGTAAATCAGATCCTACCGCAAAACTGATTTATTGCTCTAAATGTGGTAATAATTTATCTTGTCCCAAATTTATTCAGATTTACTCAGAATCCAAACCCCTAGATTTGAGAATTTGATGTGTTACTTTAATATGATAATGTGTATAATTTTTCAAAACAGGCTAAAGATAGATTTTAGTGGAATTTCAATCTTTCCACTTGTTTCCAATCTTTAGGTCTCTAATATTTAAGAAAAAATGAGCCTACAATTCTAGAGACAGAAAGTAGATTAGTGGTTGCCTGTAAATGGAGGGAGAGGTAGGAAGAAATAGAGGTGCTTGTTAAAGTTTATGGGTTTTCTTTTTGGGGTGATGAAAATATCCTAAAATTGATTGTGGGGGTGATTGTACAACTCTGTGAATATACTATGAACTCCTCAACTGTATACTTTAAATCAGTAAATTTTATGGTATGTGAATTATATCTCAATAAATCTGTTAAAATTTAGGTTACAAAATAAAGATAGAAAAATGGTACTTCCAGTTTTTGATAGTTATAGTTAATTTAATACATTACCCTAAAAGGAACAATTTTTAAAAAGTATTTTGATAATTTCAAAATTTAACATATTCTATTATCATGGAACTGTTAGTTACTTTTCCAACCATTTACCAATGTAGGCCAAGTTCACACAGTTTTTCACAAATGGAATTTTTTTTTTTTACCCAAATCTATCTTCTTGTTTAAGACCCAAGAAGGAAAAACACTTTTGGTGCTGAAATACATTTTTAACTAGTTTCTCATGCAGAGTATTTATTTTTCTCTCCCAAGTGCTTTCAAGTGATAATACCTAAAGTTTATTGTTGACACTGTTGTAAGTTCTTCTTTACTCACCCATATAATACAATACACTCTGGAGTAGATAGTGTATTTACGCCCATTTCATAGATTGTTAACTTCATGAGGCTGCTTGATCAGTGTGGTAAAAGTATTAAGTGGTAGACCCAAGATTTATAATTATGGAATACGGCTCTAGAATTTCAGCTTTCAATTATTATTCTCCACTGCTTGGTAAGACACATGTACATTCACTACAGTTACTTCTGACTTGGTAAGGTAAGATTTTGCCTATATTTATTATGCAAACTAATAACATATAGTGGCAAGTTATTAATAAATTATCACTACGTTTTAAATCTCCTTATGATATGTAGGATTTTATTAAAACTGTAATAGTAAACATACCAAACATTTGTATAGTATTTGATCTATGCAAAAATAGTTAAGGAAATTATGATTGCCATGTGAAGGTTGAGGAAACTGTGGTATAAGTGTGTAAAATAACTTATCCACAATCATATAGCTAGGCAGTAGCAATATATAATTATTTATCACCTAACATAAAACATTTACATAGAATTTCTGAAAAACCATGAGGAAATATTATATGAAACTTTAATGGACTTTTACTATATGTCATGAAGACTTTTCAGACTTGTGAGTTGCATTAAAATGGAGATCATGTATTTTTAAGTTAGCCACCTAAGTTTTTCCTAACTTTCCAATTGGGAAAGGCATTACCTAAAGGCAGATGGCTGTACATAGGCATGAGTTTATTGACTAATAGGTCAATTGGCAGTAGAAAAAAAAAAAATCAAGTATAGTATTACGCATTATTTATGAGTACATTAGGGACTGCAAGTCAAATGAAAGCCTTAAACTGTGTTCATGGTGAAAAATCCCCAATGGCATTATATAGCATTTTTATACATATTCCATGTTATGGCAGTCAAAGGGGAATCACTATGTAATAATAAAAATAAAAAAAAAAACACAGAAAAGAAAAAAAGGAGAAAGATATGCTTTCAAAAATACAATTAATAATCAAAGAACAATAAGGTGTGGTGTGTGCATATATGTATCTAGAGGAAAAAAGAAAGCAAAATATCATCTCAGGAGATCTGGGCTTAAGATTCAGACTATTTTTCAAAATGCTTGAACTTTTAAAAAGTATAGATATTTGAAGCTTTTGCCTCAGCCACATTCTTACCTTTACCTTTCCTGTAAAGTTGACTTTCTTAAAATATTTGTCTTTACTCCCCCCTTCTGTTTTACATCTGCACTCAAAGTTAAAATGCATACCAGAATGGCATCTGCCACTGTGATAGTTAAAGTCATGTGTCAACTTGAGCAGGTGTTGGTGTCCATTGTTTGATTAGCAAGCACTGGCCTAATTGTCACTATGAGGACATTTTGTGAACTTAAATAATCAGTAAGATTACATCTATGGCTGAGTATATCTATAATCATCTGAGGAGTTTGCCTTCAACAATGAGAAGTCTCATCCAATCACGTGAAGGCCATAAAAAGAGAAGGGATGATTTCAGCAGTCAGAAAATATAATTTCCACCTCTACTTTAGTCAGCCAGCTTCTCCTGGGGAATTCACTAAAAGCCTTCACCCGAATTCCCGGCATGCAGCCTGCCCTACAAAATTTAGACTTGTTCATCCTCAGAATCATGTGAGACAATTTTATAAAATATCACAATATTTACAGGTATCTCCTATTGGTTCTACTTCCCTAGAGGACTCTGACTAATCTAGCCACCATCTCTCAACATCAATCATATCCATGTTCAAAAGTCAATGAATATTTCAGAACTCATTTTGCTTGAAAATTTCAGTGTATGAAACATTGATGCTTCTTCATTAATATATTTTTCTGTTTGCCTTCCATCATGATATCTTGGTTTTCTTGAAATGACTATGATCAAATCTCTCTAGCTTTATTCTGCTAATATTCCTATCCCATTCAATTAACAGTAATTTTCCTCAAGACCCTATTTTACCTTTCTCTTCTTACTACTTTATATTCTATCAACAAGACTTGTCCTATATTTTCCAGAAGAAAAATCACAAGTACTTAAGATAGATAAAGAGTATCAAATATATTGAAATACTGGAAATGGCTCTAAATTCTTACTACTAGCTCCTAGCACCCAGAAAATGAAGACTAAGGCAGATTTGTAATCTACTTACAGAAGCATGGAGTATGTACCCCAACACACAAAGAGCCTGTAAGCAAAGGTTGAGATAATTATTAGTTCATGTAATTTAAGAAATTATATGTCCAATCATTAGCTGACCAAGCAGAGACAACAGTACTTGTATATGACAAAGATTACAGACTTTACAGAATTAGTCCATGTATCAGTCTGACAAAGGGGTACTGATGCAAAGTACCAGAAATTTGTTGGCTTTTATAAAAGGTATTTATTTGGGGGTAAAAGCATACAGTCCCAAGGCCATAGAAAGTCCAACTCAAGGTATCATAAGAGGTACTTTCTCACCAAAGTCAGCTGCCATGAGTTGTAAGCAAGATGGTGAGCTATCTTTGGTGGGTTTCAGCCTTCCCCTCTGGGCTTCTTCTTCCTCTGAGGCTCTGTAAGCCCAGTTTCTTCTCAAACTCAGCTGCAGGCTGGCATAAGGCTTGTCTCTCAGGGCTTCCTATAACAGTTTCTCTTCCTAAGGCCAACTGTAAGCTATCAGGCAAATGGCCTGTCTCTCCCTGTTTAAGCCTTCTCCTTTCTGCCATATGGCAGGATGAAAAATAACAAAGTTCTCCCCTCTGGGTGTCTTGTTGTATCTGTTTGTCAGTATGAGTGTCTGTTTATATCAGATCCAGCAAGGGCATGGAAATCCAACCTGAGTCAAGCCCTAATGACACAATCAAATCAAAGAAAGCCCTCAGAGCAATCTTAACAGGTAATATGATCAAGGGCCCCTCAACTGAATTTGATATAATCAAAGGATATCATACCCAGAGGAATAAATTAGTTTACAACTGTAATCTTTCTCTTTTTGTGATTCATAAAATAATCTCAAACTGTTACAGTTCATGAAAATTATGAAAAAGTAAACAACAAAAACAATAAACAACATAAATAAAAATAAACAAATGAATAAATAATATCCACTGGATAAGGGAGGGCTGCATTTTATAGGTACCCCATTTTAGAATTTAATATTCCAGTTTTGAATTACATGGCACTAATAGGAAGAGGAGGAAGTATGCGCATGGCCATACAGGAGAAAACATTACTCATTATAAATTGTCCCCAAGAAAGTCCAGACTTACTGACATTAAAAATATGTTTCGGGAGCAGATGTGGCTCAAGTGATTGAGCACCTGTCTCCCACATGGGAAGCCCTGGGTTTGGTTCCTGGTACGTTGTGAAAAAAACAAAAACAAACAGCAAGCAAAGCAAATGAAAAAATTCAGGGAAGCCAATGTGTTTAGTGGTTGAGTGCCAGCTTCCCACATACGAGGTCCTGAGTTTAATCCCTGTTCCCCTTCCCCCCAAAATGTTTAAAGAACAAAAGAAAACCATGCCTAAAGAATTAACTAAAAGCATGAAAATGCTTGAAAACATGAGAAAGCATGAGAATGATGTCACACTGCATAAAGAATTTAAATTAAGAAATTTTATGACAAAAAGAGCCTAATAGAAACTCTGGAGTAGTAAGGTATTATAACAGAAATAATAATGATCTCCAGAGGGGCTCAAGAGTATATTTGAACTAGCAGAGGAAAGAATCAGTGAGCTTAAACACAGATTACTGAGATTATACACTCTGAAAAGAAAAAAAAAAAGAAAGAAAAAGGATAAACAAAATGAACAGAGCATCTGAAACTTGTGCGACATCATTTAGTATACCAGCATGTGCAAAACAGGATCCCAGAAGGCAAGAAGAGAGGAAAAGGAAAAAAGAATATTTGAATAGGTAATGGAAGGAAACTTTTCAAATTTGATTAATAATAGTTTTCAAACTCCAAGCAATATAAACTCAAAGAATTCCACATGATGACACTTCATAGTAAAACTGTTGAAAATCAAAGACAAAGAGAGTACCTTGAAAACAAGAAGAGAAAAGTGACACATCATGTACAAAGGATCCTATTAACATTAACAGCTGAATTCTGATCAGAATCTATGTAGGCCTGGGTGACATATTCAAAGTGCTGAAATAAAAGATGATCTACAAAGAATTCCATATGCAGCAAAGCAATCCTTCACAAATTAAGGGAAAATTAAGATATTCCAGATGAACATTGACTGAGAAAAGTTTTAAAATGTAAATTGTTTGATAATAATAGTACTAAAGAGGGGAGATGATAGAACTATATTGGAGAAGAATGTGTGATAATGCCAATTAAATTAAGTTGGTATTAATCAAAACTAAATTTATTTAAGATTTCAGTTGTAATCCATAGGGAATCCACTAATAAAACAATAAAATAACTCATAATATTTTATAAAAGAAAGAAAAGAATGGAATTGGAGTGATACACCAGAAGATTTATAGTTAACAACAACAAAAAAGAAAGTAGTAATGAAAGGATAGAGGAACAAAAAGGTCATTAGCCACACAGAAGACAAATAACAAAATGGTAGAGATCATTCCTACCTTAGCAGAAAAGTAAATGGAATAAATACACATTTCAAAAGGTAGAGGTTGTTAGAATGGATTTTTAAAAAATGATCCAACTTAATGCTGTTTACAACTATGACACAAATAGGTTGAAATGAAAGCATAGATGGAGTTATACATTGTTGAAAGTCAGATGCCCGCAAATGGAGGAAAGGTATGATAATATCAGATAAAATCAACATTAAGAAAAAAATTGTTACTAGAGACAGAGAAGGACATTTAATGATTATAAAAGAACCAATCATTTGGGAAAATATAACAATTATGAATATATTTGAACCTAACAACAGAGCACCAAAATACATAAAGCAAAAACTGACATATTTGAAGGCAAAATGGACAATTAAAAAATAATAGATGGAGACTTCAATATTCTACCTTCATTAATAGACAGAATAACTAAGCAGAAAATTAATTAAAAAGTAGAATATTTGAAAAAACTATAAAACAACTAGACCTAACAGACATCCACAGAACACTGCATCCAACAAAAACAGAATATACATTCTTTTCAAGTACACGTGGAACATTTTCTAGTATAGACCATAAACTAGTTCATAAAATAAGGTTCAATAAATATAAAGTGATTAAAATCATGTATATTTTCTAAACAAAAGAATAAGATTAGAAATCATTAACAAAAGTAAATATGGGGAATTCATTAATATGTGAAAACTAAACAACACATTACTAAATGTGTGATAAATGAAAGGAATTAAAGGAAAAATGGAAAATACTTTGAGATGAATGAAAACAAAAATATAGCATACAAAATATTATAGGATGCAGCTAAATTAGTGTTTAGAGGGAAATTTAGAGTGGTAAACAGCTATATTAACAAATAAGGGAGACGTTAATTAATAACCTAACATTCATCTTAAGAAACAACAAAAAAGAAAAGCAAAGAACCTGAAAGCAGGAAGAAAGAAAGAAATAATAATAAAAAAGATCAAGTTTCCAGGAAAATGGCATTTATGTAGGTAGGCATTGCTCAGCTATCTCACAAAAAAATGGTGGAGAAAGGGCAAAAAACTACCCAAGGGAGCTGCTTTGGGAATCTACAGAACAGGAAGCTGTAGAGCATCATCCAGGAAAGAATGGGACAAAGAGAGAAAGAGGCCAAGGGAAAACCATGAGTTGCTCACCCCTGCGACTGATGCATAAGCCCCATCCTCAGGGCAAATAGCCTCTATGGAACTCTTGGCTCTCAACAGCCAGCTGAGTGAGAGGAAGAACTCCTTGGGAGGAAGAAGAGTCTGGCAGAGGGTGGATAGTGGTTTCCTTTTGGTGGATTTGGCCACCAGAGCCCCCTTTGAATCTCAGGGAGAACACTGGCCAGTACTGTGGTGGCCCTGGGGAAACCGGAGGAGGGATCTGCTCAGGCAGGGTGTCACATCCAGCTGCCCTGAGAGAGAACTTGGTCAGGGAGGGGGCTGAGACAGGTGCCTAACTAGCCCGGCCCTTGAAAACTGTTAGAAGTCCAACTGGGCATGAGGGAAAACAGGGGCAGGAAGAGCCAGATAAGATTTCAGAAGCCTGTTTGACTTATAGAGAACAGTGAAGGAATTCCTGCCTTACATGTAGGAGGTTCCTGGTTTGAGTCCTGGTACCTCCTGTAAGAAATGATCTAGGGAGAAAGCCACCAACTTATCAGGCACAAAGCTTGCACCTTATGATAGTAGATGTATGAAATGAGATTCTGTTGTTTTGTTTTATGTTTTTTTAATCAGTTTTTTTCTTTTTTTTACTTTATTTATTTTTATTGGTATCCCCCCTTATTTTCTCTTTTTTCTTTTTTTTTTCTTTTATTTTATTCGCTAAAACTAGGCACATCACATGCAGAGGGCAGACTGCAGGGTGATGAATTGATGAGCAGCCTGAGAGGTCCCTAGGGGCCTAAGAAGGAAAGCTGTTTTTCCTGGGTTGTTTTTGTTGTTGCTGCTGCTGTTTTGTTTCTTCTTTGTTGTCTTTTCCCTTTCTTTGCCTTCCTTGTTTCCTTTTTTTTTTTTTACTTCTTTTACTTATTTTTTTGACATACTTTATTTCTTTTCTTTCTTTCATATTTCTGTCTTCTAACTTCTGCTACTTTTATTTCATTCCACCTCTTCTTGTTTGGTCTTCATTTTTTCTTTTTCTCTCTCTCCTTTTTTTCTGTTTTATTCTCTTTTCATCTGTCCAACCTTTTAATTCATTTTATTTTTTCTTTCTATTTTGTTTCTTGTCTTATTTTTTTTCTATTCCATCTTTTTAAAAAGTCTTACTCCTTTGTATTTTTTCATGATTTTTAATTCATATTACTTATTTAGTTTCCTAGCTTTTGTATGGTCCCTCCTTTACATTTTTCGTATTATTATTACTAGTATTCTTTTTCTCTTATCTCTTTCCTTTTCTCTAGTCCTAAAATTTTTTTTTCAGGGGAACTGGGGAAACTGCAAGGATATAGAATAAAAGGAAACAAGTATCAAAAAAGGAACCTTACCACACACAAAGAAACAACAAAATAAAATCCTAGAGTATAAAAAGAAGCTAGCCAACCTGATAAGCCCATCAAGATAAACAGATGCCTAGACACCAACAAAAATGTATAGGCCATACTAAAGAATAGGAAAACATGGCCCAATCTAATAAACAGACTTTAAAAACAGGAGATGCAGAGCATGGAACAACTAATCAAGGATGTCCAAATAAATATCATGAATCAAATTAATGAAGTGAAGAAGAGATATATTAAGAAGACATGTGGAAACATACTGAAGAAATAGTAAACATACATAAAAAGATAATCAATCTCATGGTGATGAATGTTACAATGCAAGAAATCAAAAATACACTGGAAGCACATAACAGCAGATTTGAACACGCAGAGAAAAGAATCAATGATGTTGAAGATAGTACATCTAAAATCAGACAGATAGTAGATCAGACAGATAAAAAGATAGAAAAAATTCAAGGGCTTAGGGATTTGAGTGACAACACAAAACACACAAACATATGCATTGTAGGCTTCCCAGAGGGAGAAAAGAAGGGAAACAGGGCAGAAGGAGTGTTAGAGGAAATAATGGCTGAAAGTTTCCCAATGCTTTGGAGGGACATGAATGTAAATGTCCACCCCAAACAGTAGAAATCCTAACACACATACCCCAAGACATATACTTGTCAAATTGTCCAGTGCTCAAGACAAAGAGAGAATACTGAAAGCAGCAAGAGAAAAGCGGTCGATCACATACAAAGGAAGCTCAATAAGACTGAGTGCTGATTATTCATCTGAAACCATGGAGGCAAGAATGTAGTGGTATGACATTGTGAAGGTACTAAAAAAAAAACAAAAAACTTGTCAGCCAAGAATTTTCTATGCAGCTAAGCTGGCATTCAAAAATGAGGGAGGATTAAAATTATCCACAGATAAACAGAAATTAAGAGAGCAAGTCAACAAGAGACCTGCCCTTTTAGAAATACTAAAGGGAGTTCTGCAGATTGAAAGGAAAAAAAAAACACAACAGGAGAGAGAGGGTTGGAGAAGAGTATAGGAAGGAAGATTGTTGGTAAGAATAAATAAAAAGATAAAAAGAAAAATAAAAAAATCACATATATAAACCTAAAGAAAATGGCTGAAATAAATAATTCCTTGACAGTAATAACATTGAATGTTAGTTGTTGTAAATCAACATGGAGGTAGACGATGCCGGGAATGATCCAAAGAAAGATTGGGAACAGAGGACCTCACTCCATGTGGAATGCAGGCCAATTTATTTAGGCTGAAGCTGCTTTTTATACTACAAAGCTGATAACAAAAGTAGGGCATCCTTTGCTAGTTCCTCTGCATGGCACATAAGAGCACTGCCGGTTCCTGTATCTCTAGATAATTTTTCTTAGGAATTTATACAATAACTTCTTAGTGGTGGGTTCACTCTGCTTCCTCCCATTGACGTCTGCAGTGTGCAGAGCCCTTGGAGACATTTGCTAATGTTTCTTTTCCAGCAAGCATGCTTTTTAGATGCTTAACCCTTTATACTCTGACTCTCAGCATCTTCTCCAACAATTCCCCCTTTTTTGTTTTTTGTCCAGGGTGACTGTGCCTGTCTTAGGTTGCCCTCCTCTGAAGGTCTTACCCGTCTCTGGACACCAGCCAAGCTCCATGGACAGGGGTCTTGAGAGTTAAGGGTTTTAAGCAGAGTCAAGTTATTGGCATGGCTGGCCTTTTCAGCCCTGTTGATGTGGGACAGCAGGGCTTTGCGAATGCCTCCTAATACAATTAAGAGTAGCAGAGCACCAATGATCACCATACTGAAGTTAGCAAGTACAGAGGTTGATTTCCACCAATGTAAGGGGTATATGTTATTCAGTTGATCTGTCACTGATTGCCAAAATTCGCTACCTGGAAGTGTAGAGAGTTGATTCTGAGACATGCTCAAAATCCTTTTTTGAAAATCTGTAATTTCTATAGATAAATTTGTGTGATGTCCTATTAAATGATTTTTAATTTTTTTCCCATTCATAATGGGAGTCATTGTATGGGAGAGGAGTGATACAAAAAGCACTTTCATTCCAATCACACTTCAAACCTTGTTTTAAATTTAGATTATATACTTGATCTCCCATTTGTGTAACAGCCATCTCTAACTCATTAAGCCTATTATTAATTTGCTCATCTATATAAGCTTGACTAGGCCATAGCTCACTAGCATTATGATGCCAATTTTTAACATATTGTTGTGTTGGGACATTCTCATGTAGGGCAGTTTCTGCCACAGCAGCATCTGTAATAATACTTATAAGCCCTAATACAGCAGCTATAACTAATCTAATCAAACGTTTGGTTCTTTTCAAATAATGATTTAAAAGTGCCAAAGGATTTGGCTCTCAGGGGAAGACTGCCAGCAGCGATTCAGGTGAACCAGAAGCCATATTCTAAGATGTCATCACCCCATTAGAACTGCAGTAGAATTCTCCTGTAAAACAGATTCTGATAGACAAGTGTAAAGGGAGCAATTGCTGCAGAAAAACCATGTTTGATTAATGTTCACTGTTCCTACTATAATGGGATCTCGTACAAATACTTTAAGAAATTAATTGGATTTTCTTTTTAAGCTGGTAATATTAGTTTTACTGCCTTGCCATCCAAAAATTGAGCTAGTTCCCAAAAATAATTTCCACAAATAATTTTTAGTTTTGTTAAGTTTAGTGTCCCATAGTTGTGGGATAAATCTTCCCTGATGAGTCCAATTTAGTGACATATTTATACTTATGACATCCCCAAAATTCCAAATATAATGATAGCTTACATTAGTTGTTTTTGTTGAATTACTAATTTTGCAACTTATGGTTGTGTTTACATTAGGTTTCAGTATCCCTATAAGGGCCCAATTCTTTACAATTCTATAAGAATTATTAAAGAGCACAACCTCATATGAAACATGGCATGTATGCCATTTATCACTTTGTACTATGATTTTGGGGCTGCATACATGGATTGATGGATCCTATGCAGATAGGTCATTCAAGAAAAGGCAAGGTTAAATTTTCAATAAATTTCCCTTCCTCCTCAGGTTTTAGAGGAAGGCGAGACTCAACAGGCCCAGGAAAATGAAAAGACTAATTAATATAAACAGGGTAGGATTTGTCCCCTCAAGTTAACAATTCTAAAAGAGGTGAATTAGTAATATAAGCCCAATATGTATAAGTATGTGAAGGTGCACTACTTACTACTGTGGTTGTCAAGGTAAGCACAGCAAAAAATAACTGTGTTAGAGTGACATTCTGACTTTTAGAAGTTACCATGTTTTCTGCTTCTTGTTTCAGTTTCTTCAGCTTGTTCATGTCTAGATTTCAGACATCTGGACAGGACCCAAAGCTGGTCTCCTTTATCTGTAATGATAAGAGCAAAACCTCAACCCTATATCTTAACTTAACTTCTGCCTTCTCTCATTTATTATTATTTTTAAACTAGTTGTCCAATATTTGTTTCTGTATTTTTGCCTCATTTTTGCCAGAAATGCTCTAAAAAATTTATTGTAAATAATGCTTCATATAATTGTTCTCACACCTCACCATCCTCCCCCCCCTTTTTTTGTTTTTGTAGCATTTATAAATAGAGGTTTAACTGTTAATTCTTTATGATAAGTATACATACATTCACAGGCTTACTAAATCAGGGGATATATTGATATACTTGGCTTATTTTTGGCTATAGTTCAGGATAGATATGAGATAAATGTTAATATGTATATTTAGTTTAATAGGCTTATATGACAATAAGAGTGAGAAACATGAATAACATAACTAATTAAAAGATTAAGTCAATATTGAACAAAGTTACAGAATGACAGATAAATAGAGCAGTTTTATATATATATATACTTACCAATATTTAGCTTTTAGCTGGGAAGTGTTGAATCAGTAACTGATATTAGAGTTTTGGTTGACTTGTTTAGGTTTAATGAATTTGATACTATAGATGCCAACTTGTGAGTATTTTGCTAGTTCCTGAGGAAGGGACCAGCCTCCTCAGGAAGGAACACAACACTCCCTGGGCAGTACATCTTAAGGTTTATGCATCAGTCCCTGGGAGAGTGGCCAGCTCCCCCAGGGAGGAATAAAACACCCATTGAAATGCACTTTATTTATTTATTTTTTTAAATTTGTTACAAAACATCCTTGATGTGCTTATTATTTTAATTTTCAATATGTTTCCTGAAATGTGAAAAGTGTTAACTAGTAAGGTATTGGTTTGTTGATCAACAAAGTTTTCTGCATGATGCTTTTACTTTTAGACTTGAGCAATACTTACCAAACTTTTTCTTAATACATTCAGTTTCAGGACAGTTTAAATTTAAAACAAGAGATTTATATATATACTTAATAAAATACCTCTATGTGTAATATACAAATTATTAAATCACTTAAGTATGCAATGTATTGTACTGAAGTTTTGATTACTATGTAAGTATATTATACATAATTCATAACTATAGTAGATTATATAACGACAGACAGTAATAAGAGTTTTAACCAGCAGATATCCAATGAATAAACTTTTATTTTTTAAGCATTTAAGATTCTTAGCAGTATGATTAGAATGACCTCAATTTTTTAAATTTTGTGTAGTTTGAGGCATAGGTAAAAACAAATTAGCATTTCCTATTTGGGCTGTGGGGTAATACATTAACTTGTAATTTTAATACTTGCATTGGTTTTGTTGTTAACATTATAATTAGAATTGGGGCTGTTGCTTACTGTGTTGAATATAAACTTGATTTATTGTTGGCTATTTTACAGGAAGGGGAATGTGGGCTGGCTTGACTTAAGAAAATATTAAAGAAAGCTTTAGCAAGGTTTAAAACAAAGTGATAGTAACATAACTGGATTTTAATTTTTTGCAATAAACTAGCAATAGCATGCTGCAGGGGTGTTATTTTATTTTACTATATTTTACCGTTAGCGCTACCCCAGCAGCCTTTAATGGCTGCTTTCTTTTTGTAATTATAACTAAAAATTATGATTAATAACACTATATTTTATTTAATATTATATTGTAACATTATTATATTTTCAGGAATCTTATACACTTTTAAAGTATTCATATGAACTTTTTATTCATATGACTTTAATTGTTATAAAAATAGAAAATTTCTTTTAATTATACAATAGTTTTAAATACTTCATTTAACTTATCACATGAACTTAACTATTTTTAGTATTTTACCTTTTTTTAGGTAAAAGACCAAATTATTTGTAACTGTTTGAAATAAAAGCTACTCTTCAGAATTTGACTTTAAGAAAGCAGGTTCGAACATTGTGTTCTTCTTAAAAGTGATAAGACCTGTTTCTCCATGGAAATGATAAGGTTAAAGTACAAGAAGCTATTTTGATAAAACAGACTTTCTTTATTGCATACTGATTATTTAGGAGAAAAACTTTGTAAACTTTTACTAAAACAGACTACTGACGAGAAATTTTGAGAAAGAATAAAACTTTAACTTTATGTTATTATATTGTTTGACATTAAAGCTTTTAAATTTTTATAGATAGACTGCTTAAATTTTACTTAGCTTTGACCACAAAAATTCCTTTTTCACAAGCCTTTTGAACTTTTATATTTATTCAGGGTTTCATTTTACTTTGTTTTAATAACTAGTTATTTTATCTTAGGATAAAATTACTTTCTTTTCTTTAATAATAAAAGCACATTCTATATACCTTCCATACTCAAGTTACCACAATGATTTTGGAAACTGTTTCCAAGCAAACTTCTAACAACATATAATTACCATCAACATTAAACAAACTAGTTAGAATAATGGTTTAATTTGAGTATAACTATTTTTATCATTTTAAACTAATATCCATATTTATTTATTAATATAAGCGCTTATTTAATTTTTGGCCATTTGAATAGAGCTCTTATAATAATTTTCATTTATTAATTTAATATTACCATACAGAGGTATCAAA
>JAKSZT010054515.1:6728517-6814823 GCA_026826555.1 Tolypeutes matacus
ATAGTTTGTAATACAGAATCAATATTTACAGCGAGTGGGGAATTACTGAATAAGAAGCCCAGCAAAGAAGCGACCAGCTGGCAGCACCTATTTAAAAAAAAAAAATAGAAGGAAAAAGGGAGGGGGGAGGAAAATGGGAATAATAGCAATAGACCAGAAAGTAACAGAGAGAAACCAAAGATCCACACAGGCAAGCAGTCAAGCAGAGCTAAGGGGGGTCAACGAGGATCCTTCCTGACTACTTGTGTTTATCAATGAATTTCCCCACACGGTTCTATATGCAGGTCCTGAAGCCGCTTTTAGCTATTAAACTAAATTAAAAAGAATTTAGTTTTCATTTGTTGAGGTGACCTCACTTTTTTTTTTTTTTTTTTTTTTTTTTAGCCAAATGCAGGACCCAAAATAATTCCTCCTCTAGACCAACCCCCTTATGGAAGGGACCCTAGCTGGGCCCGTGGAAATTAATCAAGCACGTCCCACTTTCTGGATTCCCCAGGTTAGCTGAAGCTCTGATGTTAGTCAGTGAGGAGTGCTAAAGACGGCGGATTCCGCCCCTTCTGGCGCCGAGCTCCAGCGTCACCGGGCTGCTCAGTAAATCAGTTTGAGTGCAGATTCGCGTCTGCTCTCAGCCTAATGGTGCTTCAGGTCAGCTTATCTGCTCCCCAAAGCTATAGGGCGGTGCAGGCAGCCAGATCAATGTCTAAAAATATAAAATATCCTTCTCTGTCTTCCAACCGAACCCTACCTTTTTTGGGAAGTGTCTCTTCCTCCTGGCTCCGCAGTGGCCCGGGTCTTATCCCTGGGTGGCTAGGGAAATCAGCTGTGTTTCCCGACCAAAATCCCCCCTCCGGTTCACTGGGTGCTGATTAGCTCGTTTACTGTGTTCACACAAGGTCCAAGGGGCCTCAGGCAGCCAGATCCCCAGAAAATAAAACTTTTTCGCCCCGCCCGCGGCTCCAAATGGCCGTTTTATTTTTTTTTCCCTATCCACGGGGCTCAGCCGCCTGTGCCAACCTCCACCGGCAGCCTCAAAACTCACGAATCTCCACCGTTCGGTCCACATCGCCGATCCGCACAGATAGATGTCCCAAGCTTCTCACTCCACGCGTGCACAGCACAGACCCCCAGGCAGGACCCCGTCCACAATCTGCCTTGCTCTGGGAGCTTGCAGTGTGTGCCCTCCTACAGTAACACCATCTTGCTGAAAGGAACTTGATTGATCTGTAGGGCATTTTTATGGCCTTAGAATTGTTCAGTATGATCTTGCAAAAACAGACATAGGCCACTTCAAATTTTGTCAAAACCTATACAAATGTATGGTCCGAATTGTAAACCATAATGTAGACCATTGACTATGGTTAGTAGCAATACTTCAATATTTGTACACCAATTGTAACAAATGTACCATCCACATGTAAAATGTTATTAATAAGTGAGAGGGGAAAAGGAGGAGGGCATTGGATATATAGGAATCACCTGTATTTTCTATGTGACTTTTATGTATCCTAATGCTCTTTTGAAGATCAAATGAAAAAAATAAGACAATGGAGGAATACATGGAAGAAAATTTCTCTGTACATACAAGACAACAGATCTTACGGTGATGAAAGACACAATGTCTAAATTTTTTTAAAAAAATTTTATTATTTCAAATTATTTTATTTTTGTATTTTATTGGTTAATTTTTAAGTTATTATTTCATTTTCTTATTAATTTTCATTGGTTATTTTGTTGGCTTCATTTTTGGAGAGGTTTTGGATCACAGAAAGGTCACAGCAGTCGTGGGGAAGGATCACTGGTGCGGGGTGTCAGTGATGTTGGGATCCATGGGAAGGGGTTCACCTGGGGTATACCTCTAAGTCATATGAATATGTTCAAGTGTTGATGGGACATGTCTCGGTGTGTGGAGATCCACACAATAACCAAAAGAATATTGACTTCCCATCTTGGGGAGTTCTGGTACATTCTCTAATAGGACATCAAGAATCCCTGAGTGCAAGGGCAATGTCTCATAAAAGAAGACAGACCATTATGCCAGGCTCTTGACATTAATGATTGTATTTATGAACCTTTTCTTGTGAAATTGAAACTAGCCTAGTATTATATACTTGCAAACAGTTACTTCCTCAAAGCCTCCTTTTTGCTCAAATGTGACCTCTCTTTAAGCCAAACTCTGAATATAAATGCATTACCTTCCCCCAGGTGTGGGACATGTCTCCCAGGGATGAGCCTCCCTGGCACCAAGGAATTATTACCAATAACCAACTAGCAAAGCATCTGGAAAAAGACCTTGGCCAAAAAGGGGAAATGATAAATACACGAGTTTTTATGACTAAGAGATTTCACAGTGAGTCGGGAGGTAATTCCAGAGGTTATGCTTATGCAAGTCTCAGCAGGACCTCATTGATTGCCACAGAAAACAGTTCCTCAAATAGCAGTGCTCCTGAGGGCTCTAGAGATATCCAGAATCTATAAGCAGTGCAGACATTTCAGGAATTCAGCACCCTGCCGGTGGGCCTTACTTTTGAATTTATGCTCCCCAGTGTAACAGAGTTAGACTCATTTATAAGTTCTCTATATATGGCTCTTCTGCCCCTTTTATTTGAGCCCATATTTAGTACTATACTTGATAAATATATATCCCAGATACTTAAATCTTTGGTCCGTCCATGTGCCAGTTGAGCCCTAAATTTCAGCAGAGTTGCAATACCTACTCTCCAGTACATTGGATTCACCCAGGACAATTAATAAGGAGATGGTTACTGGTATGATACTGATGGGCAACACCCATCCCAAGGAACTAGAGGGTATCTGCAACTGTAAGCAAGATAGCTCCCATCCATCTGCCCTATGGGATCTAAGCCCTCTCTCAATTAGAAGCAGTGTGGGTATCACTATCCCAAAATTGTTGTAATATGGGGGCATTTTCAGGACATTGGATTTGTTCTGTCTGACATTGCAGTGATGGATACAGGCCATTGCATATTTTGTCATAACTTACAAAATCATGCTGGACAAAGTGTAAATCATAATGTAAACTGTAGTCCATGGTGAGTAGCAACAGTTCTATATGTGTTCATCAATTGTAACAAATATACCACACTAAAGAAGAATGTTGTTAATGTGGGAAGGTGTGGGAGGTGGGAGGGAATGGTGCATATGGGAATCTCTTATAATTTTTATGTAGCATTTATGCAATCTAAACTTCTTTAAAAATAAAAAAGTAATTATTAAAACAAAGATCAGAGCAGATTTAAATGAAATAGAGAATAACAACCGAGAAAATCAACAGAGAAAATTTTGTTCTTTGAAATGATGAAAAATTGACATATTTGACTAGACTGACCAAGAAATAGAAGAAAATAATCAAATGAATAATGGGAATAAAGGATAAAACATTACTACAAACCTGAGAGAAATAAAAAATAATTGTAAAGGAAAACTGGAACATTTGTGTGCTGATGATTAGGAAACTTAGGGAAGTGCACAAATTTCAAGACAAACTACTGAAACTGACCCATGAAGAATTAGAAAACCTGAGTTTATCTAAAACAATAAAGTAATTGAATTCATTGAAAAGAGAACTTTCCACAAAGTATAGATCAGGACTAGATGGCTTTAAATAAAACTTAACACCAATCCTTCAAAATCTCTCAAAAAATGGAAGTGCATGGACCATTTCCAACTCATTCTATAAGGCACATTTTACTCTGATATAAAAATCAGACAAAGAAATCACAAGAAAGAAAACTACATATTAATATACCTTATACCTATATATATGAAAAATTTCGAAACAATACTTTCAAACCACGTCCATCAATACAGATAAAAGCATATACAAAAAAATAAAAATGCATATACACCATGATCAAGGGAATTTATCCCAGGAACTCAAGGTGGGTTCAGTATGTGAAATTCAGTTAATATAATACATCATAGTAATATTTTAAAGGTTAAAAATAACTATCATCTCCATAGATATAGAAAGCAATTGGAAAATGCCAAAACCAGTTCAATATAATAACATTCATTAAACTAGGAATAGAAAGGAACTTCCTCAACCTGATAAAGACTGTGAAAAACCCACATTAAAGTCATACTTAATGATGAAAGCGTAAATACTTTTCCACTAAAATAGGGACCAAGACAAGACACTTGCTCCCCATTTCTAATCAACATTGTATTGGAAGTTCCAGCTAGAAGAATCAGCAAGAGAAAGAAATTCAATACATTCAGATTAGTAAGGAAGAATTAAAACTGTCTCTAGTCTTAGAATACATTGTCTCACATAGAAAAACCAAAGGAATGTGCAAAAGTGTTATTAGAAAAAATAATTGAGTTCATCATATTTGCAGGATTCAGTATCAACTTACCAAATAAATTTCATTATTACACACTAACAGTGCATAATGCCAAGATTAAATTAAAAATAGATTCTGTCTATAAAATATCAAAAAACAAAGTACTCCTTGTTTTAGTTTCCTGGCTTTTAAAACAAATATCATGCAATGGGTTGCATTAAACAATAGGAATTTATTGCCTCACTGTTCTGAGGCTAAAAGAAGTACAAAGTCAAGTTGTCATTCAAGGCAATGCTTTCTCCCAGAAGACTGTGACATTCTTGTGCTGGCTGCTAGTCATCCTTGGTCCTTGACTTTTCTTTAACAAAGAAAACATGGTGACCTTTCCTGGCTTCTCTGGGTTCAGCTGACTTCTAGCTTCTCCCCGTGGCTTTCTGCCTGTGTATCTGAATTTCATTCTGCTTATAAAGACTCCAGTAATAAGATTAAAACCAATCCTAATTCAGTTGGGCCATACTTTAACTGAAGTAAGCTCATCAAAAGGCCCTATTTACAATATGTTCACATCCACAGGGATGGATGACATTTAAGAACATGTTTTTCTGGGTTGTATAGGTCCAAGCCTCTACAATAAGAGAAGTTCAAAACTGAGGTGTCAGCAAGGCAATGCTTTTTCCCAAAGACTGACATTTTGAGGCTGACTTCCAGTGATCCTTGGTCTTTGGCTTTTCTGTCACATGGCAGTACACATGGCAGTGTCTTATTCTTTTCCTTCTAGGTTCCATTGGCTTTCAGCTCCTTGCTTCTCATAGGATTTTTTCTCTCCATTTCCAATTTTTTTACTTATAAGGACTTCCACCATATTGGATTAAGTCCCACTCTCATTCAATTAGGGAATATCTTAACTAATAATATCTTCAAAGATCCTATTTACAAATGGGTTTACACATACAGGACCAGGAGTTGGGACTTGAACATGTTTTTTGTGGAGACATGATTCAATCCCCAAGGTAAAGGAATAAATTTAAACCAAAAATTGCAAGACTATACTCTCAAAACTACAAAACATCATTGAAAGAAATTAAAATAGACCTAAATAAATGGAAAAGCATCATGTGTTAATGGTGTAGAGGCTTAATATTGATAAGATTACAATATTCTCCTACATGGTCTATTGATTCAACACACTCCCTGTCAAAATCCCAGCTGCATTTTTTTTTTTTTTTTTTGCAGAAATAGTTAAATTAATTCTGAAATTCAACTGGAAATGCAAGATACCCGGAATAGTCAAAGCAAGCTTTAAGAACAAATTTGGAGGACTCATATTGCCCAATTTCAAATATTACTACAAAGTTATGGAAATCAAGGTAGATGATATTGCCATAAGAATAGGAATACAGATCAATGGAGGAAATTATTCAAGAAAGAACTTCTGACAACTAAACAAGTAGAGACATAATAACATAAGGGCTGGTAGTGAACATCAAATATATGCTTACTTATAGAAATAAAAAAAAGAAGAATTTATAGAAAGGGAATACATTAGATAAAGACCATGTATTCAGACTATATAGATATAACACCAAAAAAGGTGTTAGGAAGAGAATGGGGATAACACATGCAAAAATTATTTTTTCATTTCTATTATCAATCATAGCTGATGGAGTCAACAGTAGTATTTTTATACTGTGGCTGTTATCTGTGTAAGGTAAGATACAGCAAAAAATTAAATATGAGATATTCCAATTTTGCTATCTTTTTTATTCTTGATGAACAAGAAAAAGATAAAATACTATATAAAGGAGATTGAGTAAACACCCTGCAGTCCTGAATTTGAATTAGAAATACCACATTAATAAATTTTTGTTGACCATCTATTGATCGATCTTATATATCTACCTATATACCAATCCATCCATCCATTCATCATTTATATAACCTCCCCAGCTTTTCACTGAAAAGACCTAAAAACAATCATTGACAAAGCAGCAATGATCATCCCTAGTGTTCAGATTTTGGTCTTGCAAAATTGCCTTATTTCTTCTCCTGAGTTCCAAACTGTAAAATATATGGCTGTTTCTTCACTTCATCTTCAAACTTTTTGAAAATGGCATTTGTGATTCATGACAACTTGAAACTATGCACAAAAGGGAAACTTAAAGATAGTTCCAGCTTTTGACATAATACAAATCTGCCACATATGTTGTCTATCGCACACACATATGATAAAAACATAATGAAACTTAAGTCTTTCATATAAAAGTTTAATATAAAATGTTTACTATTAAAAACTTTGATATAAAAATCAAGATAGGGGAAGCAGATGTGGCTCAAGCAGTTGAGCACTTGAATCCCACATGGGAGGTCCTAGATTTGGTTCCCGGTGCCTCCTAAAGAGAAAACAAGCAGACAATGAGCAAAAACAACTGCAGACAACAAGCGCAAACAATGAGCAAAAGCAATGAGCGAACAGATGAGGGAGCCATAGGGGGGAGGGCAGGGGAGTCAAGATAGTGGTTATTTGTAGAAAAAAGGAGGGTACTGTGATCAAAATAGGGTAAATAAAGGGGTTTCTTCAGTGGGTAGCAAAGTTCTATTTTGACTTAAGTGGTGGTTACAAAGTGTTTGCCTTATATTAATTTAGTAAGATATACACTTGTTTTGCATAGTTTTATGTATCAATCTTTTTTTACCATAAAATGATTTACAAAAAGAAGATGATGGATTTGGTTTTGAGGTACTTATATGATATCAATGAAGAGATGCATGAAGTATAGTTTTATGTATAGAGTTCAGGAATGAGATTAAGGTTAGAAAGAGAGATTTGTTTGTCATCAGTATGAAGGCATACGAGAGTGAGACATCATCTAATGGGATCATAAATGGAAAAATAGAATAGGGTTAAGGCAAAGCCTTGGGTCATGCAAAGGGAGATAATAAGAATTATACTGAAAAAAAAAGAAAGGAAAAAAAATAAAACAGCAGAAGATGCTATTATGGCAGTCTACAGAAGTCCTTTCTGAAACAATTGTTGTCATGTCAGGATGAGTATGACTAGAAAAGAAACAGAGAAATATGCCAGCAGGTTACATGTTTTCTAGGAGACAACAAGCTATTCTTGCTGTTAACATTCATAACAAATGTCAAGTCCTTGCCAGAAGTATTGACAATAATCGTTGTTTTCTCTTTTGAGAGTCAAACTTGATATTTTGGCACAGCTTTCATATTAACATTGTAATATACCTAGTTTCCTCTTATAATCCTTCACTTTTGATTTTTAGATATAATCAGTATTGTGGCATGAAAATTCTATTTGGCTACTTTTTGTTAATTTCTGTAATGCCTAGAAAAACATTTATTTTTAAATGATGGTTTTCAAGTTTCATGTTATTAATTCTTAAAGCCATGAACTATTTTATTATTTTAGGCTTTGTGTGTATATGTGTGTGCCCATGGAAATGATTCCATCTGATTCCTTAAAAAACAACACTAAATTTCAATCTTGGTATTAACTGTGCATAACTGTATATAAGCTCTACACTGAGTCTCTCTCCAAAGGGGAGCATTTAATTTTATCATTATCAAATGCTTAGTCTGAAAATCTAGAAGGCATCACATTTTACTAAAACAACTATTCTGAAAATATTTTTTATTTGGTAAGCCTGGGTGGAAAACTTGAAATAAAATCAAATTCTCTTTAAAGTATCTACTACACAGCTGCAAAGCTTTCACAGGTTTGATAATTCTAAGAATTATGAGTATTAGTTAAAAGAGCACAAGCTTAGATAAAACCAGAACATATATGGCCTATTGTAGCAACAATAGCATAATAAAGGTATTTTGAATCTTAATTTAGGTGATATTTCCCCCTCATCATGGATTATAATAAGAAATATTAATGAAAATAGTATCTGTCTTCAAATCATCTTTGAAAGGAATTTCTAGTTTATCATATTTTTGGTTAAATTATCAGAATCACCTACATCTTTTGTCATCCATGAAAATTTATGTCAATAAGGAAAGAATTGAGTTTTTATTTCAGAATATCAAATTCCTGTCATCTTTGTGATAGTGAATTATTAGATCCCTTTAATTCTGCTACCCATTATAGACCAGGATGCAACATAATGTGGACAAATTATGTCCATATCTCAGCTGAAGCATGATCTTGAAAATGATACAATCCCATCATTTTTACCATAAAAATGGAATGAATTTCAAGTTGGTCACTACATACCAGTTTCCACAAATATATGTAATGCCACATTAAAACTCAATGTTAAATCTGAAAGTGATTTCTAAGTTAATTTTTTTTTTTTCAAGGAAGGCATATGAGACATAAGGACCTCAGATGTGAATACTTACCCAAAGCCACATGGTGGTTCCATTTTGAAGTAATCATGAGTGCAGAGCTTCTCTCACCAAGCATCACACTCTCTGGAGAATATTTTCTATTCTGGTTCATAGAGTTTGGTGGAGCTATTTTGGCTCATTTATAATATGTTGATGGCAGGATAGATTTACCTATTTTACCCTGTCCAAAAGTAACTGTGATTCAATTTCTTTTATGAATTACCATTTTCACATCAAGGAAACAATTTATTCATTCAATAAACATTTATTTAAATTTTCATTATATGTTAAGTATAGTGCTAAGTCATGCAGATAGGAAGTTGAAGAAATCAAAGATCCTTCCCTTAAAGAGTTTACCTGTTTTATCTGAGAGACTTTGAAAACTATTATAATATTGAATACAGAATTCATAGCACATTATGCAAATATTTCTTATTCTCATTTCATGAACTCCCCTCCTTTCTTGAATGTACATATATTCCAGGGCCTTGCATTGACTGATAAAGTGTAGGCAGAAACCTATGTGTCACTTCTGAACAGAAGCATTAAGGGCTAATGTGTGATTTGCAACATTTTTTTCTTGGATTAAAATCCTAGAAACAGAGACATGAACCTTTCCTTAGCTGTTGGAGTAGAAGCACCATGAGAAGAAGAAGAAAAAAAAAGTTTTCTGTAAAGACACTGAAATATTGGGGGTTGTTTGTTACCACAGCATAACCAAGCTAATCCTGATACAGACTGTGTAAAGTACTATCAGGGTTCTAGCAAAAAAAGGTGTGACACACTCAGTGGTAATTTAAGAAATACTTAAGAACTATGTTTTGTAAGGAGCCACGTGAATATTGAGGTAGAGTAGGGCTAAAAAACACCTGGCATCATTAAAATCTCCAGATCTGAGAATGCAAATAAAAGGGTTGCTAGAATTTAAAGAAAGAATGAATGTGTTCTTTAAAGCATGGAGCCCAAGTTACCTCTGCAGGAAGGGATTGGGAATAAATACCCCAGTCTCACTCTCCTCCCTTCTCTGATCTACCAATGCTTCCGATATCTGAATCCAAATAGAAGTAGTTTAATGAATGAAGATCAACCACTCAGTGAATACAACAGATGGAACATGGATTTGGAGGGGCAATTAGAAGATATTTAGCATGAGTACAAAAGTAGATTTATGCATAGGTGTTTAGGAATTCATAAAATAAAACACCTAAAAAAAGATAAGAAAGGATTGTTCAATGAAAAATTCTGGAAGAATTAAAACTTGAACTGAATCTTAAAGGCATGAAAGAGTTATTTTAGGAAATTGTAAAGGTCAAAACTACAGGTATACAGGAAAGCCCAAGAAAATACCATAAGGATTTAATATCAGGTCCAGAATTTTGAAGTGAAAAGGCTGGAGACATAGCCAGTGGCCAGAACATGGAAGGCTTTACGTATTCTATTAAGTCCCTTGACTTTACCTTGAAGACCAAGAAAAAGTACTGAAGGATTTTGAAATTAAACAGTAACATGACTGGATTTGTAATTCAAAAGAAAATATAGCAGTAATGATAACATCTTTCATTTATTGAGTGATTGCAATTTACCAAGTCCTGTTCTGATCACTAAATGTCTTTAGGAGGCAGACACTATTTTTATCCCTATTTTGTAAATAAAGATAATTAAGCAGAAAATGTAATGGAGTGAAGATTTCAACCTAGATCTCTTGTAGAGAGTAGGTGAATACGAGTGCAAGACAAATGACAGGAAGATACTGATAAAACTGTAGCAATTTTTCATATAAGGTATAATAACTAGAGAAATAGCAAAAGGAATGAACACATTCTAAAGCTTGAACCTGTAAGATAGATACTTAATTACCTATGTGAAATGAAGGGTAGGAGAAATCCATCATGTCTATGGATATTCCTGGTACCTTTAAGGAGAGTTAAATTTGAATCTAATGTTAGGGTACATGTTAGTGGGTACATGATACTTTGTGGTAGCTGCCTTAATAGATTCATCGTATTTGAGTGTTTTAAAAGCTAATTAAAGTGGCAACTACAGCTTTTTAACTCCATCACCATCTCACTAATTATGTAGGACAAACCTATTTTTATCTTCAGAATTAAATGCTTGACAAACTCTATCTTGCTCTAAGGTAATCTAATATATTTCTGGTTGTGCTAAAATTAAAGGGAGTTTTTAATGAATAATTTAAACAGTTTTCACTTTAGCTAGGATTTTTTTTTCTTCTAATTTTTCTCTATATCTTGGCATGAAACTGATTTACCTAAAGATTGAAAAAGAATGATTTCCATTTGGAAACCCTATGTTTTCTATATTCACCTACCAATCCATATGAAACTCAAAAATCATCTACTCCAAATAGGACTTATTTTAAAATTAGGTATTATTGAAAAATTAAAGACTATCAGTTCATATAGTGATAAAGGTGGGATGCTAGTATATTAGAAAACAAATAATGTAAGAAGAAAAAAAAGACTATGTTATCCTAAAGTATAAGAGTAAATTTTGTAGAGAAAATTGTTATTATTAGGGAACACATAGTACCATATTCACAGTTATGAAAATGTGAATTGGAAAAGATTAGTCACGTGTATAAGCTGAAGGGACTAGATTGTTTACCATGTATATTAGTTACCTATCACTGCATAACAAATTACCTCCAAAACTTAGTGTGATGATGAAATAACAAATGTTCATTTTCTCACACAGTTTCTGGGGATCATAAAAATGGGAGAGGGTTAGCTGGATGGTTCTGGATCATGTTTTCTCATGAGTTTGCAGTCAAGCTGGGGCTGCAGTCAACTGAAGGTGTTACTGGTGCTGGATAATCTGCTTACAAGATCCCTCTTGGGCTGTTGGTAGTAGGCCTCATTACTTTATTTAACTGAAGCTTTTATATAAGTTTGTTAATCCACTTCCAGCTCACTTATGTAGCTGTTGGTAGGAAGCTTCAGTACCTTACCATGTAGATCTTCTCAGGACCTAGTACCTGGCTTCCACAACATGAGTGATTCAAGAAGGAGAGAGACAGTTACCTAGATAGAATCTACAGGGACTTTTATGACCTAATCTCTATCATTTCTTGTGCATATTCTTATATGTGTGTATGTACCTGTTCCACTTTCTTTGTTTAACTTTCTATTTTAGTGAAAAATATACAACTTAAAATTTCCCATTTCAATCTCTTTCAAGTGTACAATTTAGTAGTATTAATTCCATGTACAATTATTCTTTTGATCACACAAACAAATCCTAGTACAATGTGGCAGGAGACTATATAAATGTGAACAAGCCTGAACTCTTACTTCAGGATGTTTATTTATGTATGAATACATACATGTGTTCATGTAATTACTCATTCCATAACTTTAGAACTATGGAATGAATAATTGCATAAACACATGTATACATTCATGTCTACATATGTCATACACATATGACATATATAAGGTATATACTAAGGCTATATATAGATATATAAATATATTTGTGTTAATTTTTTTTGTATTTATATCAGAAATCATTAGTTTACACAGATACTCCAATTGTAGCATGGTATTCTGCATTCTTCGCTGCCTTCCCCCACTTCATATTTGTAAATTCCTTCTTCTGCAGTGCAACCTTGGCTCCCATCAACATCAACGAATTTACTCATTTTATCAATGCCCTAATAAGTCTACAGTAGTTTTGGAATTGCTTAAACCACGCCATTATAAATAAATAAACATCCTGAAATGAGAGTTCAGACTTGTCTGCAGTTATCTCTCATCCCCAAGCCTTCCTAGGACTTAGGTTATATAGTCAAATGCCAAGATTTGTTTTCCCTTGCACTGCTTTCGTGTGAGAATGAAAACAGATAGGCGTTACCTTATTTTATAATATGATAAAGGAAATTTGCTCCATAATTCTCTTTTCATTTTACTAGGAAAAATCTTCTCATATTTTTAGCCTTTTATGAGTAGATACAAAGTTTCCAACCTCTAATTATTTCAGTGGTTTTTATTTGAAATTTTTTTTCTTTTCTGTATAGTAATTCGCCATTTCGTGTCACTTTTAGCAAAAATAAAAGCACACAGTTTTATCTTGCACTCAGCATAAATTCATATAGCCATATTATTCACAAGAACCATTGTACAGTTCATTTAAATGCTCTACCAAATAAATTTATGTTATAGCTTAAAGCATTTGTGGATTTCAAATTGCCATTCTATTCCTCTAATTTTTTACCATGTTGTCTTTCCTTCTGTTCTCTTCTGTTCTTAAACTGAGTACAAGCTGGCAGGCAATTTGAGCAATGTTTGTATTATTAGTTTGCTTGTGCTGTGTTTAGAACAGAAAAATAAAAGCTCTTCACATGGATGTAGTCACAAAATATAGAAAAGTGTACATATGTGGACTTTGATGATGATTGAGGGTAGAGAGTGGGGGAAAAGACCATTGTCTAGCTAAGGAAGTTCTATAAGCCTGTATTCTACCTGCTCTCCACATCTTCCTCCAAATTTTTCACTAGAACCTTCATTATTGAAATTAAAATGGTAGATGAATAACAAGTTCAATTGTTAGTCTGAATCCATGTAATTTACATAAAGAAGCTTTGTAAGCAGGAAGAAAGTAATAAGTGAGAGACACAAGAAAGCTTTCAGTCAGGGGTGGCTCCTTTTGAATGATCTGGGTGGTCTCCCAGAGCCCTGTGCTTGATTTAATGCTCTGCTGTCACCATGTTGAACTTTTTAATAATCTTGCACGAGGACCCACACTTTTGTTTTTCACTGGGTACTGCAAATTATTTAGCTGGGCCTGCTTTCAGTGATAGTAATTTTGCTGACTATTAGAATAAAGTTTCTGCATATGATCTATTATGGGTATCTGATCTATGGCTTACAATTTGGGAGTAGCCTTGGTATCCAAGAAGAATATGAGCAAGCAAAAGCTCTTCTGCTCTATCTGATCTGATGAACTCAGCCATCCTCTCTGTCTGTAGTGTTTTCTTGAGGTGAACAGTGTTACCATATTGATATTCCTTTCACTGCACTTAACTGTACTACCCTCTATTTTTTCAATTCATATTTTAATTATTTTCTTCTTTATTATTTGGACTCATAAATATTGCAAAATAAGAAGGCTACAAAGGAAAAAAAAAACAGGAACATCAATATGCATTGCCAGGTTTAGCAAATATTAGTATTTGCCATATTTTCTTCAGACTTTTCTTTGGAAATAAAATATTATAGCTACGGACCAAGCCACAATTTGTACTCTCGCACAATCCATTCCCTCCCTCTCTCATTCCTCAGGAGTATCCACTATAATGAAATTGCTTTGGATTTTTGCTTTATATTTTTATGTTTTATATAAATGTATGTATAAAAACATAATGTATTTTTTGTTTGTTGCTTTGTGCACTTGATCAATTTCTGAGATAGATGTATTAAAATTTTAACCTTATTTCTATAATTCAGTGTCTTTTAATTCTATCTTTTTGCATTATACATTGTTTTGTTAGTGAATTTAAAAATAAGCCTCTTTATTACTGGTTTTTACTTTGTAAAGTATACTTTATCTGACATTAATGTAGCTAAAATGTTCAAAGATCATAATTTTTAAAATAATCAAAACACATTTCTGCCTCTCACTGTTTTAAAACTTTATTCAGCACCAATAATCTCATTATCCATCTAGACATAAGTTGGGTGAAGTCTGATAGTATTCAGGTTGCCCTCCTGCTTTGTGGCTCCACTGGCCTCTAGGATGAGCATAGTAGGGTATGAAAGCAATAGAGGGACATATTGACCAGAAGTTCCTTCTATTCTGTCATTTCCATTCACTGAAGGCGATTTTTGCTGGTACTTGGCCTCTTTGTCCTCAGAGCCACCTTCATTTTTCTTTGTATGTTCTTCTTTGTATGTGGAGGACTTTTGCGTGTAGTTCTCCTGGTAAATAGCTCCTTGGCAAACTCAATGAATTAGAGCCAATCATAAAGATGGAGAGCTGGACGGTAGGAAGAGATGGGTTATTTCTCTTCTTTTTTGCCTCAGGAAGCTTCATCAACAGGGGCAGCATTTCCTTTATGCCTCCATCTTTCAGTAGTCAGACTTGTTATGATTCCTTTTTCCACTGCGTGACTCTGGTCTCCAGGATCGGTTAACTCACATATTTCTCTTTGTTTTTCTAGACGAAGAACAATAATGGCCTGAGTTACTTGGTTTTTTCATAATCTCTGTTTAGTTTCTCATCTCTTCATTCATTCACATGAACATTTTTTTAACCAAATAAATCCTTCATTTATTTAACTACTTTTTTTATTTTTAAAGACACTTTAGATTACATAAATGTGACATAAAAAATATAGGGTATTCCCATATGCCCCACTTCCTCCCCTCCCACACTTTCCCACATTAGCAACATCCTTCATTAGTGTGGTACATCTGTCACAATTAATGAACACATATTGAAGCATTGCTACTAACTGTGGACTGTAGTTTGCATTATAGTTTACACTATGTGCACACAATTTTGTCAGTTATGACAAAATATATAATGGTCTGTATCCATCATTGCAATGTCATGCAGGACAATTACAATGGGAAAAAACTCCATATACACTTATTCTTTCCTCTCCCTCCCCTCAGAACACTGGTGGGCTTTATATCAATGATACAAATTCTTCCATCGCTAGAGTAATAACAATTAGAATAATAATAATTTTACTTTAGTCCATTGTTCATTTCCCAATCTTGAGGATTTGGGATGGTCATGCCCACTCTGCTTCTAATTGAGAGGGGGTTTAGATCCTATGGGGCAGATGGATGGAACTGTCTTGCTTGCAGTTGCAGACACTCTCTGTTCCTTGGGATGGGTGTTGTCCATCATCACCTCCTTGTTAGTTGTCCTGGGTGAATCCAATGAACTGGAGAGTAGGTTTTGCAACTCTGTTGAGTTTCAGGGCTCGACTAGCACAGGGATGCATCAAAGATTTAAGTCTCTGGGACAGATATTTATCAAGTATAGTTCTAATTATATGTTCAAATAAAAGGGGCAAAAGAGCCATGTGTAGGGAAACTATAAATGAGTCTAACTGTTACACTGGGGTGCATAAATTCCAAAGTAAGGCCCACTGACAGGGTGCTGAATTCCTGAGTTTGTCTCCCCTGCCTATAGTGTCTGGATGTCTCTAGAGCCCTCAGGAGCCTTATTATTTGAGGCATTATTTACTGTGGCAGACAATGAGATACTGCTGAGACTTGCATAAGTGTAACCTCTGGAATGACCTCTGGACAACTTTGAAATCTCTTAGTCATAAAAACTCATTTGTATTTACCATTTCCATCTTTTGGTAAAGTTCTCTTTCCAGATGCATTGCTAGTTGGTGCTTGGTAATAATTCTTCGGTGCCAGGGAGGTTCATCCCCAGGAGTAATGTCCCACAGTGTGGGAGGGGAGGGGTGAAGGTAGTGTATTTATATACTGACATGAACATTTCATTGTAATAAACTCCCTCTGTCTTTTACTTCTTCTTGTTGTTCAGTTCCCCTAGTTTGACAGCTAATTCCTGGCTACTAAAGATACAAGTAGGAGATTTATGGGTTGGATGGATGGGTAAGGTGGTGGAGAAATAAGTGCATAATGAAAGGTCTCAGTACATCTGGCACCATTGTTAGTTAATTTTGCACCCTCTTGGACCTTTTAACTGGCAAGTTCTTCAAAGAGCATGCTTGTTCACTCTTCTGACACTCCATGCTCTGTCCCTCTGGTTTGCAACTTCCTTGCCCTATGTGGATGCATCTCTATTTTGGGTACCACTAGATACTGTTTTGATTATCTTTCCACAGGTCCTTTTGACTCCAACATTCTTGCTTCTGGGGTCAGTCCCGAGATTTAAATGGGGATAATGGGGTTCCAAAGCAATGGAGGTCAAATTCAACAAAGACAAAGGGGATATATCTGCCATAGAAAGAACATGGCATGCCTGTAGTCAGACAGCCTTGGCATACAGAGATTCTTGGCAGTGATCATTTGATCTAATTGTTCCTAGGAAGAAAATAGAGGGTCAGTCTACTGGATAATTATTTGACATACATAAACATAAACACTCTACTTCCAGCCACTTGCCCAGATTTCAGATTGAAATCAATTCATACTTCCAGAGTCCCTTAATTGAAGGACAGAACAGACTTTCTTGAGGAAGAATGCAGCATCATAATGGCAAGTACATACTATTACTTTTCCTTAACCCTTCCCCATGACATCTGTGGTGGCCATTTATTAGAGTAATTGATTTTGATATGGGGAAAAAAATTCCTTTATTTTTCATGGATTACTAAAATGGGCTCTGAGTTGATGTTAATTCTTAGGAATATAAAATGCCATTGTGGACCATCAGTCAAAGTGTGAGTCAACAGTGCTCAGGTGAGAAAAGTGATTTTAATTCATGTCTGATTCAAAGTAAGCCCAATTTGTCCACAGTTTATCCCGGTGGTTATTTCCCCAGTTCCTGAAATGTGTTATTGGATTAGACATGCTTGGCCACTGGTGGAATTCCCATATTGGCTCTCTTTCCCATGAGGAGGAGGCCATTTTGACAAAAAGGGCCTAACAGGAGCCCAAGAACTTCCCTTTCTCACAAAGAAAGTAAACCAGAAGCAATACTGCCTGCTGCTTATTTATGAATGCCCTAACACTAAGAATGATTTTTATATTTTCAAATGGTTGAGAAAAACAAAAACAGAAAAACAAAGATTATGAAACAGAGTCTATGTGTGGCCCAGAAAGTTTAAAATATTGACCACCTGGCCCTATAAGGAAAAAGTTTGCCAATCCATGTTTGTTCTAGAACTTAAAAATCTAATGTTCTTAAATATTATCTTAATACTTTGTGCATTAATTTTACCAACATTTTTTCCTAAATCTACACTCATTATTTGTTTCTTGAATTCCAAATTCAACCTTTTGGGCCCTCTTGATTTCTGCTCAATAATTTCCTTAAAAAATATTTATTGAGAGATCTGAAGGTGATAAATTTTCTTAGATTTTTGTGTCTGCAGCAGTTTTATTTTATATATTCCTTTCTCTGGAGTAATACTGCATTTTAATGTAGAATATAAGATTTCATATTTTTTCTCAAATATCCCATATTTATTAGAACATATTTAATACTTAAACTCTGCAGGCTTCAATTTTCTGAAGACCTTGGCTCCCTTTTTGTATGGAAACCAAGTGCTATGTTATTAAATTCTATTTCTTCTCCTATAAAGATAATTATTTTGATTTTCAATGAAGTTTATTTCTCTTTTCAAAAACATTTTATCTATCACTGTTATGCATTAGGAACCAAATAGAGTCCTAAAGCATATGTTAAACTGACCACTTGACCATATACATCTATTATTTAGTCCCCCTCCTCTCAACAATTCTTTTCATTTTCTCATTCACTTAAATTGAAGCCTTGCTAATATTACCAGCAAACTAATGTTTAGTAGAAGTAATATTTTTTTAAAAAGCTTTTTGTTCAGAGTACCAAATTTTAGTTTTGTTGAGTTTCTCTTTTAGTGTTTGCTTTTATTTTGTTGGTTCTGTTCTGATCTTTATTATTTCCTTTCTTCTACTTACTTGATATATACTATGCTTTTCTTTTTTGATTTCTTAGGGTGAATCATTAGGCTATCGATTTCCAACCTTTCTTCTTTTCTATTCTAAATCTTAAAAGTTTTAAATGACCCAATAAGTACTGCTTCTTTTGCATCCTACAATTTTGAGATTTCATCCATTGCCCACAGATTATTTTAAAGTCTTTTGCTTAATTTCAAATATTTGTAATTTTCCTACCTAGCTGATTGCTCTTGCTTTCTCTTGGAATTTCTTTATGGTCAAAGAACATACTCTATATGTTTTCAACTCTTCCAAAATGTTTGAGATTCATATTATGGCCCAGTGTCTATCTGAATGAATGTACCATGTGGACTTGAAAAGAATGCATACGCTGGAGATATCAGATGCATGATCTATAAAAGTAAATTAGGTTAAAGCAGTTTATGTGGTTATTCAGATCCAGTGCATCTTTACAAAAATGATTTTTGGTGTAGTTGTTCTCTTAATTTTTGAAGGAGTAATATTTTATTCCTTAGCTATGATTTTCTAATTTTCCATTTCTATTTTTAATTGTACCACTTTGTGTTTTGTGTATTTTGATGATCCTTTATTAATTTGTTTGCCATTATAAAATAGACCTCTTTATCATTGACAATGTAGCTTGTACTGAAATCTACTATATATGATATTAAGTTAGCAACACCATCCTTCCTATACATATCTAATTTATATGATATATGTTTCTCATCCATTTAATTTCAAACTTTATTTGTGAAGTGCATCCTTTATAAGCAGAATATATTTGGGGCTTTCCTTTTATCTATTCTAAAAATCTCTGCCTTAAAATGAAGTAATAAGTCCATTAACATTTAATGTAATTACAGATATGATTATATTCAGTGATACCTTTTGATTGTTATGTATTAACACTAGTTACTGTCCCGTCCCCCACCACACACACAACATACTTCTCCTTTCATGACTGCATTGGTGGTTAATTTAAAATATTTTTAGAATTTCATTGTTTGCATGTTTATTTATTTATTTATTTATAGCCAAATGTTTTTTCATTACTTTTCAGTGTCTGATAGAGGAATTATAATATACACCTTTAAGCTGGCAAGGTGACCAATCATTCCAGATTGCCATGATGTGCCTAGTTTTAATGATGAGAATACTGCAGCCCTGGAAAAACTCTATTCCCAGGAAAACCAGAATGGTTCATCATCTTACCCCTAACTTTACTTTAATATTACTCCACTTCATGTACAATGTAGAAAACTTAAAGTTGATAGGTCCATTTATATAAACCCTACCCTTTTTACTATAGTTGTCTTATATATTAGCTTTATATACATAAGAAATCCCATGAAATGTTTTTACTTAAAACAATGACATGTATTTTTTTAAATTAAGAAGAAGCACAGTTTTTGCTTGTTTCTGAACAATTTTTATTATTTGTATAAAATAGAATACACAAATCATAATGTATAGCTAAACAAATTATCACAACATGAACACTCCTTTGTAAAGACTATAATCCATCAAGATATTGAGCATTCCTAGTTGTGACAGTTTGAAGCTGGATGGACCCCAGAAAATTATGTTCTTAGAGTTAATCTCTTCCTGTGGGTATACACCTAAAGGTGGGACTTTTTGATTAGGTTACTTTACTAAGGCGTGGCTCAGGGTAGATCTTAATACTCATACTGAAGTCCTTTATAAGAGAATGAAATTTAAGTGAAGAAAGAGAAAGCCACTGAAGCCAGAGCTGAAATCAAGGAAATGCAGAAGAGAAGGGAATGACAAGCAGATGCCACCATGTGCCTTGCCATGTGACAGAGGAGTACAGGATTGCCGGCAGCCAGTCTTTGGGGAGAAAGCATCTCCTGATGAAGCCTGATATGGATAGTTTCATGGCCTTAGAATTCTAAGTTTATAAGTTAATAAATCCCAACTTTAAAAGCCAAGCCATTCTGGTATATTACATTTTGAAAACCTAGCAAACTAAGATATTAGTCCCTCCAGAAATGTCCCTAAAGGCCCCTTCCACTAACTATTCCACCTACCTTTCTAAAATTTATGAATATCCCATCTTTATACACCTAAAAATTAGTTTTGTTCATTTTGAACATTTTATAGATGAAATCCTACTCTTCTATTTCTGGTCTAGATGGAGTAACAGGGAGTGTTTACCCTCTCACATTACACAGCTAAACACAAGACAAAGTATATAACACAACAGTGTTCAGGTCTTGTACAAGAGGTAGTTCATGACAGAGAATCCCTGGGAGAGAGAAAACAGATGAGGTGAGTCATATTTTTTCCCTAACTTTCCAGCTGGATATAGTTTCTAGACTGTCAATCAGGGAGGAGAAATCTAAACAGAACCTGAAGTCTTCCTGACTGAAGAGACAAGCCTGGGAGTCCAGGGACCACTTAGTGGCTAGAATTCAATCCCGAGTACCAGAGAGGAGAGAGCTGCAGAGTTCTACAGAAGGTCACCCTTGAGTCTTAGCTGAGTGCTGATCAGTGTAAAGAAACTACCTGAGGCTGAAGAAGAAACAACAATTTTGGAATAGGTACAATATTCATATTTGGAAAAAGTACTACCTCCTATCACTTTTATATACTATGTATTTTTAAATTTTTCTTTCATCAAATTTTTGCTTAACTAGACAACACATGAGGGGTAGCCTGAGGAAAGGAAAGCATTGGGAGAGTTGGGAAGGAGGAATTTTAAAAGTAAACAAGGAAATTTGTGGGATTTTTAATGTTCATTTTCTTGGTTTCACAGGTGATACATATGATAAAATTTATTTAATCGTGAACTTTAATTATGTGAAGTTTTTTGAATGTCAGTTTTACATCAAAAAAGATGTTAAAAAGTGTGCTTATCTGGTGGCATGAGAAAGGTAGGCAAGGAGTGAATGCAGATGGTTTTACAGAAAATAGATGAGAGATTAAAATAACTATATTAAAATTTTAAAATTTCCATCATCTTAAAGTCAAAATAAAATGTTCACCTATTTCTCACCAAATACAATATTTTCTATATTCTCACGTTAGATTAATACTATTGTATCATAACTATCTTATAAATGATTATGAAAATTAGACATTTTTTGCAGACAGTATGAGTTTCAACTATTGGGCAGAGTGTATGTGCCATACTGGTTAGAAACAAGATAAAACCATATATTTCTGACAAACTTAATCTTCCGTGTTGTTGATTCCTGAGTTTCACTTGACTCACCTTTGTCTTCAGGTCCTTATTTAATTTAAGTAAACAAATGATTCTATGAATGTTTGGTTGCAGCAATTTTGAATGAGTCAGTTGAATGTAAACAAACAAAAGATCATAACCATTTGATCAAAAAAAGTTTCCTACAGAAAACTTTTCTTCTTTTCTATTAAAAACCTTAAATTTTTGGAATTACCAAATTCAAACTGTCACACCCTATTTCTAATTTCCATCCTCTGTTCTAAATACACACTAATTATGTCCCTCAGCAATTAAAAAAATACCTTAAAAAGATTATGTCTTTGAAATAATCCATTCCTGTGGGTGTGAGACCCTTTGACTAATTATGTGTTCTAGTTCTTGTCAGGAGGCACCAGGAAACAGTTTATTGTGGACTAGATAAGAGTAGAGCTGAAATTCAAAATGCCATTTATGTTTGATTATATTCAGCTTTACCAATACATAAAAGAAAAGAAAGATGCCTTAACTGCTGCATTGACATATACTTTCAGAGAAGTATATTGAAAAGAAAACATAACTAGTGAAATACCACACTGTAGGATGGAAGTGAAAAATACCTGCCACTTTAAATATTAAATATAAGTAATATGTGTATAATTAATCTTTGTGTATTTATATACATCAGGTAATTAGAAACAATCTGGTTTGATTAGAGAGAAAGGATGACAATGGAGTGATGCATGAAATGAGGCTAGACAAGTAGCCTTAGGCCAGAAAATGAAGAGCTTTTACACAATGTTGAATTTTCATTGTATTTATTAGGCAATAGGGAGTCATTGGACAAAAGAAAGATATTTATAGTTTTTAAAGAAACAGATAATTAGATATGTATTTTTGCATAGGTCATACAAGATGTGGTTGCAGGGTCATAATAGGAAGTAAAAAACCATTGTGGAAAAATGAATCAGAGGAGTAAGAGATTTAGCTTCTATTCTTGGTTTGCACATTAGCAAGTTGCATGAATCTGATCAAGTTTTTTTAACTTATTTGTTCTTCAGTTTCATAAAATTAGGGAATAATGCTAGACAACTTATAAATTATGGTCATCCATCAATGTTCTTTACAAATTATTGTAAAACATAAAATTATCTTTTTCAATGGCAAATTCTCACTTCAATTCTTGTTTTTCATTGATTTAGTCTTGTTAGTTTTATATTATGTTATTATTTTTTTTTAAGTGTTGAAAAGAAATAAGATAATTTTCGAGTTTTAAAAAATCTAAATGACAAAAATCCACTAGTTTGAAGAGAATCAGTGAACCTAGTCTAAGTTACTTTGAATAGAAATACTTAAGAAAGAATTTCAGAGAAAATAGAAGAGCTGAAAATGTCATTAACAGACTTCATTCATTGCAAAGAGTATTTTCAAAGGTAGAAGAGAAAAATACTTCCTTTTACATTATATTGACATGTGAAATATTAAAGTATAAATTAATATGTTGTACTCACTGGAGTTTCATTGCATAATCATAGATTTTATTTCTATGTCTCCCATAAAATATTTAAAAATAATATAAAACTCATCTAAAAGTTGTGACTGGTATCTTTTTGTCAAGTACTGAAATTATGTACTAATAAATATACACTTAGATAAAATGATTGCATGAAGAATTTTAATGAATCTGTTTGAATTAAGAGCACTTTTTAGTTAATTTATAGTAGCCTATATTCTGTATGACACCTTTACCATTAAATAACAGTATTTTATCTAGTTTGTGAAATGATTATTTGACACAAATGTCTGACTTGTAAATTTTCAATATGTTAATGAAAAAAGTTAAAAACATGACTTTAACTTAAAAAGTTTGCATTGCATTATTCAAAATTGACCACATGAATCCTGAATTTACTTGATATTTGTTCTTTTGTTTTCCACGGAAAAGGCAGGCAAAATCACAAAGAACGTGCTGTCTCATTTTTTATCCATATGCATGTGGCTAATTTCAGATATTGGCACAAAGAAGCAGCTGCCTGATTTTGGAGTCAGATGGCCTTTGTTTTGAGGTCTCTGTCTTGCACGCTAATTACCAGAGACCTATGTCAAGGCAGTTATTTTCTGGGATCACCAATATTTCCATGAGTAAAATAAGTATTGAAACGTCTACCTTCCCCATCATGCATAGTTTATGATAAGGATTAAATAAAGCAATATACCTAAAAGAAATCTAGAATTTACCTATCACTCTTCTAACTGCATGTAATTATTCTTGTTCTGAGTTATATATTTCTAAATGACCTATTAATGATTTTGAATCATGTTGCATTAATATTGAGGTAAGTTTAATATTGCAAACATCAAAAGATTTAAATACTTTGAAAATGAAAAATATTCTGGGCAAGAAAGAAAATAATTCCTAATTTTGTACATTTAGCTTTTCATCAATTGCACTGTAAAGTTTTGAAGGTAATTACTAGGTAGCAATAAAGTATCAAGTTAATATTTATTATGAGTCAATCAAATGCCAACATCAGAAGGATATAAATGTTGAGATCATAACTATATGTACACAGAAAAAAATTGTGAGATTCAAGGTATTCTTTAATGTAGTAAGTTTTCAGAAAACTTACTTTTAAAATGTTAATAAAATAATGATTTGGCAAAATCATTATTATACATCTATGCGTTGCTTTTAATTTTAATTATTTATTTAAATATATGTTTAATATGGAAAGTATTAAACCCTGAAGTGAAAATGAGCCAAAAAGACATAATAGGGCTCAATATATACTGTCATGACAACCATATTCTGTATTAGCTTATAAATATATAACATGATTAAATACTTAATCAAATCTTAAAACTAAAATGTAGTCATAAATTTGTTATAATTTGAGAAATGCAGCTTTATTCCTTAAGAGGAAACAATAATTGATATGACTATGCCTCAAATAGCTAAGCTGTTCCTTTGGAAGAGTCTCTAAATTAATGAGGAAAATTTTATATTAAGCTATAGTTTAAATGAATAGAATACTTAGGATGCTACACTTTTAACCAGAAGTACTATGTAGAGTTTGATTTGCTACTTTATGTGGCATGTTTTTTGACAAAGAATTGTTAACAGAAATGAATATTTAACTGTAAGCAATTTTAATTTACTAGGTTACATATAATAGTCAATTTATGTTGGAGCGAGTAATAAAGGCTAAGTCTGTAATATCAAATGACTAATATAGTACATACGCAATTTTAGCATTCAATAATTTGGACTCAGGCAAATCAACTTGCCATTTAGATAGAGATAGATGGAACAGCATGGAGTTTATATTTTAATTACTTCAATATCTCACTGACATTAAAATGTTCCTGTTGGCAAAAGATGGAGTCTTAAAATGCAATTGTAGTAAATAATCCACTAGTTCAAAGCCAGTATTTGGATTAATATAATCTGAAGGAATGAACTCTAGGGTACTTTTCAGTGAAGGAAAAAAGTATTCTTAATTAACACTTTCTCACCTGAACTCATAATCTGCTGGGATATTGGTGAAATTGAATTGTGTATTTCCTGAGGTAAAAAATAACTTCTTCAAAGATTTTATTATTTGAATAGAAACACTGAGATTTGAGGCCACACACCTTATGTATCATTTCCTTGGAGAAAATTTACTAACCACAAAGGTTTGGTAAAATGCCTCTAACATAATTCTCACCAAACCTCCTGATTTCATCTTCTAAGCATTTATTGTATTATGTTTTATTGGAGCATTTAACTTGTCTTTCATTGTTTAATTGTGAAACAAAAAATTGACAATGTTTTCTGATATGTAATTTACCATATATCATGTCAAAATATAAATTTAAAAGTTTATCATCTAAACTTTTAGCATAGAAAAGCCTGCATTATATTATTAAAATTGATACTACGCATCATGAACTTTCTCTACATTTTACAATAAATTGAAGGAAAAAAAACAACAACCTAATAGAAATATAGGCAAATGTTTTATGCAGGCAGAAGCTATGTACTGGCAGTTCATAGTTCACGGAAACACATAGTCCCTATGACTATAGAAGCAAAAATCCTTAACAAAATACTAACAAGCTAAATCCAAAAGAACAATAAAAGGATTATACATCATGAACAAGTGGGATTTATCTAAGGTATGCAAAGGTGGTTCAACATAAGAAAATCAATTCATGCAATATACCACTCTAATAAGAACAAAGAAGAAAAAACACATGATCATCTCAGTTGATGCAGGAAAGGCATTTGACAAAATCTAGTATTCTTCTTATTAAAAGCCACCAGAAAACTAGTAATAGAAGGAACCTTCTGCAATATGATAAAGCACAAGTATGAAAAACTCACAGCTAACATCATATTAATGATATAAAACTGTAAACTTTCCTTCTAAGATAAGGAACACTACAAGGATGCCTACTTTCATTATTGTTATTTGTCATTGAACTGGAAACTCTAGCCAGAGCCATGGAACGCATTCAAATTGGGAAGGAAGAAGTAAAATTTTACCTATTTGCAGATGGCATGACCCTATACACAGAAAAACCTGAAATATCCAAAACAGAACTACTAGAGCTAATAAACATATTCAGCTAAATGGTGTGGCAAAAGATCAACATGTAAAATCAGTAGTGTTTCTATATAGTATTAATGAAAAATCTGAAGAGGAAATTAAAAAAATTCCATTTACAAAAGCAACTAAAATGATCAAATATCTGGGAATAAATTTAACCAAGGATTTGAAATACTTGTATACAGAAAGCTACAAAATATTGCTAAAGGAAATCAAGGAAAACCTAACTAAATGGAAAGACATAACCTGTTTATGGATTGGAAGACTCTGTTAAGGTGTCTATTTTAATCAAGATGATTGTGTTTAGACTCAACACAATCCGAATCCAAATCCCAACAGCCTTCTTTGCAGAATTGGAAGAGCCAATCATCTAATTTACATGGAATGTTAAGGGGCCCTGAAAAGCTGAAACCATCTTTAAAAAGAAGAATGAAGTTGGAGGACTCATGCTTCCCAATTTTAAAATTTATTACAAAGATAATAAATCAAGTAATCAAAACAACATAGTAATGATTCAAAGGCAGACATATAGATATTTGGAATTAAATTGAGAATTCAGAAATAAATCCTTATATCTATAGCAAGTTGATTTTTGACAAGGGTGTCAAATCCACTCGATGAGGACAGAATAGTCTCTTCAACAAATCATGCTGGGAAAATTCAATATTCACATGCAAAAAATAAATGTTTACCCCTACCTCACACCATACACAAAATTAACTAAAAATAGATCAATGACCTAAATATAAGAACCAAAAATATAAAAGACCTAGAAGAAAACTTAGGGAAGCATCTTTGGGGCATGTGTTGGGAAAAGCTTCTTAGACTTTATGCCAAAAGCATGAGCAGCAAAAGAAAAATAGATAAATAGGACCTCATCAGAATTAAAAACTTTTGCATATCTGAGGACATGGAAGTAATAAGTCAACCTAGATAATGGGAGGAAATATTTTGAAACTTCATATCTAATAAAAGGTTTAATATCCAGAATATATAAAGAAGTCCTACAACTCAACAACACAAACAACCCAGTGAAAAATAGGTGCAAAAACTTGAACAGGCATTTCTTCATAAAAGATATTAAAAATGCCAATAAACATATGAAAAGATGCCCAACATCATTAGCCATTAGGGAACTGCGAATGAAGTGAAGATGTGATTATTACTCCCTTTGGATGAATTAGAATCAGAGTGGTTAGTTGCTCTTTGGCAATATAACTTAATAATTCCACCTGTGGTTGAATTGCATTTAAATGTGCATTCTACTTGATCATTCATGAGAAATGTAAAACAAAAAAGGAAATGATCAATAAAGAACAAATCAAATCAAAATAAAAAGTGTTTGATATGGTTTGAAATATCCATCTGTGTTGTTTAAATATCTTTAAATGTATGGATACACTGAATTGTAGATGAGATTTTCAAATGAGGATAGAATTTCTGAAGAGCAATTTGTCTTTTTACATCAAAACGCATTTCAATGTGTATATCTTTTCTTTCAGCAATTTCTCTTTATAATTGAACTTAAAGTCTATTTTATTTGATATTAGTATAGCCATTTCAGCTCTCTTTTGGTTACTGCTTACAAGGCATATATTTCTTCCAACCTTTCACCCTCAACTTACTTGTTTCTTTGAATTCAAGTTGAGTCTCTTCCAGACAGCATATAATTGAGTTATGCTTTTTTATCCATTCTACCAATCCCTGACTTTTGACTGGAGAGTTTAATTTACTTACCTTTAAAGTCACTACTGATAAAACAGGAATTTCTTCTGCATTTTGTTATTTAGCCTTTGTAAATCATACCTTTTTTGTCTCTCATTTCCATTAATGCCTAATTTTATATTTATTTTTATTTAACTTTTTATTTTTATAAAACGATATTAAGATTACATAAATGTTACATAAAAATTATAAGGATTCCAATACGCCCTGCTCCCTACACCACCCACATTTACCCCCATTAACAACATCCTTTATTAGCGTGATCCATTCATTGCAATTGATGAACACATTTTGGAACATTGACACTAAGCATGGATTATAGTTTACATTGTAGTTTACACACTTTCCCACACATTTCTGTAGGTTATGGCAAGATATATAATGATCTTTATCTGTCATTCCAATGTCATTCAGGACTATTCTCAAGTCTTGAAAATACCCCCGTATTACACCTGTTTTCCCTCTCCCTGACCTCACAACCTCCATCAATGATATAAGTTCTTCCATTGCTAGAATCACAATAAGTCTATACTAGAATACCAATAAGTCCATTCTCATCCGTAGTTCATGCACCAATCCTGAGGATTCTGGGATGGTGATGCCCCCACCACCTCTAAACGAGAGAGCGCTTCGGTCCCATGCAGCCGATGGATGGGACCCCCTTGCTTAAAGTTGTAGACTCTCTTGATTCTTTGGTATCACCTCCTTCTTAGTTGTCTTGGGTCAGTCCAATGAACTGGAGAGTAGCTGTTGCAACTCTGTTGAGGCTCCGGCCCCAGCTGGCACATGGACAGTCGAAAAATTCAAGTCTCTTGGATGTACAACTACCAACTCCAGCATCAAATCTAGGTTCAAATAGAAGGGACCAAAGACCCCTATGTAGGAAAACCACTACTGAGTCCAATTCTGTCACACTGGGAGACACAAACCCCAAAGTAGGGCCCACTGGCATGGCACCAAACTCATGAGCTATCTGTCCAACCATAGTGCTTGGGTGTCCCCAAAGCACTCAGGAGACCCACTATTTGGGGTAGGATCTAATTTGGCAGTCAATGAGACACTGCTGAGATGTGCATAAGCATAACCTCTGGAATGACCTCCCAACTCACTTTGAAGTCTCTTAGCCATATAAACTCATTTGTCTTTACTTTTTCCCTCTTTTGGTCAAGGTCTTTTCTAGTTGCATTGCTAGTTGGTGCTTGGTAGTAAACACTTGGTGCCAGGAAGGCTTATCCCTGGAAGTCTTGTCCCATGCTGGGGGGAAGGTAATGTGTTTATATGCTGAGTTCAGCTTAGAGAGAGGCCACGATTGAGCAACTAGGAGGCTTTCAGGAGGGAATGCTTAGGCACCCTATAATACTAAGCTAAGTTTGAATTTCAAGAGTAAAGGTTCACGAGAACAGTCATCAATATCAAGGGCCCATCAGTGGACCATCCTCTTTCACTAGTGATTGTCTCTTTATTCAGGGGATTCTTGCTGATCCATTAGAGAATGTAGTAAAACTCCCCAGGATGGGAATTTGATATTCCTTTGGTTATTGTGTGAATCTCCACCCACCATTACAATGCCCCCTGAACACTTGAACACTCTTATATGCCTTATATGTATGCCCAGGTGACTTCCTCCCATGTATCCCCCATCACTGACACCCTGCACCAATGATCCTCCCCTCCCACAGTTGAAATTCTTCTGTGATCCAAAACTTCTTAAAAAATGAAGCCAATAAAATAGCCAAATACAATTAATAAGAAAATGAAATAATAATGACATTTTTAAAAATAAAAAATAGAATACAAAAAAATTTTTAATAAAAATTTGAAATAATAAAAAATAATGAAAAATATTTAATTTTTTTGACATTTTGTCTTTCATTACTGTAAGATCTGTTGTCCTATATGTACAGTGACATTTTCTTCCATTTATTGCCTCAGTGTCTTAATTTTTTCATTTTGTCCTCAAAGAAGTTTTAGGTTACAGAAAAGTCACATACTGAATACAGGGGACTACCATATTCCCAACATGCTCTCCCCTTTCCCCCTTCCCCTATTAATAACATTTTATATTTGGATGGTACTTTTGTTACAGCCATTGTACAAGTATTGGAAACACAGCTACAACCATAGTCAATAGATTACATTATCGTTTATATTTTGGACCATACACTTTATTTATAAACTTCGATGCAATTCAACATGGCCTGCATCCATCACAGCAAATCATATATAACACTTCCGTTGCCCTCACAATGCCCCCCTGTTCCATCTATTCTATTCCTCCCTCCTCTCTCTTTGGGAACCACAGCAACCACAAGTCTTTACTCCTTGAAGGACAAGATTCATAGTCACTTGAAACAACACTAAGGGCTTGACACACTGGTTTGTCCTCCCCTATTAGGTACAATCTATGCTCTTGAGAGACTCCCACCCCTATATTTGAGAACATGCCAACATTCCCCAGGATGGGAGTCCACTACCTTGCTGCTCATTATGTGGGTCACCACCCATTGATATAACAGACTATGGCAAGATGAACACTCACAAACTCCCCAGAAGCCTGCCCCAGGTGTGCCTTGTACAAAATGTACCCCACGTCCAACACCCCAAACCAGCAACCTTCACTTGCCATATTGCCAAAAGAGTATTCCCAGTATTGTAGTTTCAACCATGTACTTGCCAGTTCCTAGTGCTCACCTGCTCCCTCCACCAAGCTTTGCCCCAGCTCCATGGACAGTAAAACCCACACTCCCCACCCCACCCCCCTGACAAACCAGCTCTGCCAAAACCAACACGATCATTATTACACCACGGTCATGCCCATCCACTGTACAACTACACACTTCCAACTTATGAAAGATTTTGCCCATTTGGGCGTTGGCTCCCAATTTTCTTCGGCTTTTCTATTTCTTGTAAACCTATCTTCCAGTCTCTAGCTCTGTGAGTCTACTCAATTTGCTTAATTCATATCAGTGAGATCATGGAAGATTTCTCCTTCAGTGCCTGGCTTGCTTCACTCAATATAAGGTCCTCAAGATTCATCCATGTTATCCTATGTGTTAATACTGTATTACTTCTTACAACTGAGTAATATCCTATTGTATGTATATACCACAATTTGTTTATCCATTCATCTGTTGAAGGGCATTTGGGTTGATTCTAGCTTTCAGCAATTGTGAATAATGCCGCTATGAACATTGGTTTCCATATATCTGTTCATGTCCTTCCTTTCAATTCTTCTGGGTATATATCCAGCAGTGGAATTCCTGAATCATATGGAAGTTCTATAGTTAGTTTTCTGAGGAACTGCTAAACTGTCCTCCACAATGGCAGCACCATTCTACATTCCCTCTAGCAATGGATGAGGGTTCCCATTCCTCCATACCCTCTCCAATACTTGTAGTCCTCTGTTTTTTTTAATAGCTGCCAGTCTAATGAGTGTAAGATGATATCTCATTGTAGTTTTGATTTGCATTTCCCTAATAGCCAGTGATGTTGAGCATCTTTTCATGTGCTTTTTAGCCATTTGTATTTCTTCTTTGGAAAAATGTCTATTCAAATCACTTGCCCATTTTTAAATGGGTTGTATGTCTCTTATTTTTGAGGTGTAGAATTTCTTTATATATGCTGGATATTAGGCCCCTATCAGATGAAAGTTCACTAAATATTTTCTCCCATTGAGTAGGCTGCCTTTTCACTTTCTTGACAAACTCCTGAGGTGCAAAAATTTTTAATTCTGAGGAGATTCCATTTATCTATTTTTTCTTTTGTTGCTTGTGCTTTGGGTGTAAAGTTCATGAAAACATTTCCTATTACAAGTTCCTGTAGATGCTTCTCTACATTAAATTCTAGGTGCTTTACGGTCTTGGCTCTTATATTTAGATATTTGATTCATCTTGCGTTAATTTCTGTATAAGGGGTGAGATGTGTTCCTCTCTCATTCTTTTGGATATGCATATCCAGTTCTCCAAGCACCATTTGTTGCAGAGGCCATTCTATCCTACTTGAATGGGCTTGTTGGCCTTGTCGATTATCAATTAACTGTATATGTGAGGATCTATAGCAGAACTCTCATTTTGGTTCCATTGTTCAGTATGTCTATCCTTGTGCCAATACCATACAGTTTTGACCACTGTAGCTTTGTAGTATGTTTTAAAGTCAGGTAGTGTGATTCCTCCGATTTAAATTTTCTTTTTCAATGTGTCTTTGGCTATTTGGTTCCTCTTGCCCCTCCAAATACATTTCATAGTTTTTCCAATTCAGTAAAAAAATGCTGTGTTGATTTTTATTGGGATTGCATTAAATCTGTAGAACAGTTTGGGTAAGATAGACATCCTAGTGATGTTTAATCTTCCTATCCATAAACAGGTAATATTCTTCCATATATTTATGTCCATTTATATGATTTCCTTTAACAGTGTTGTGTAGTTTTCTGCATATAAGTCATTTACATCTTTAGTTAAATTTATTCCTAGGTATTTGATTCTTTTAGTTGTTATAGTAAATGGGAAGTTTTTGTTGATTTCCTCCTCAGATTGCTCATTTTTGGTGTATAGAAATGCTACTGATTTTTGCACATTTATCTTATAATTTGCGACTTTACTGAAATTATTTATAAGCTCTAGAACTTTGTTGTAGATTTCTCAGGGCTTTCTATATATAGGATCATGTTATCTGCAAATAGTGAAATTTTTACTTCTTCCTTTCCAATTTGGATGCATTTTATATCTTTTTCCTGCTAAGTGCTTGAGCAAGTACTTCTAACACAAAGTTAAATAGAAGCACTGAAAGTGGGCATCCTTGTCTTGTTCCCAATCTTAGAGTGAAACCTTTTAGGATTTCACAATTGAATATGATGTTAGCTGTAGGTTTTTCATATACATCATTTTTCATTTTTTAGAAGTTTCCATATATTCCTATCTTCTGGAATGTGCTTATCAGGAAAGGGTGTTGCATTTTGTCAAATGCTTTTTCTGCATCTATAGAGCCGATCATGTGTTTGTTTGTTTTTCTTTCAATCTATTTCTGTAGTGTATTACATTGATTGATTTTCTCATGTTGAACCTTCCTTGCATGAAATCCACTTGGTCATGGTGTATAATTCTTTTCATGTGTTGGTGAATATGTTTACCAAGTATTTTGTTGGGGATTTTAGCATCCAGTTTCATTAGAGAGATTGGTCTAGAGTTTTCTTTTCTTGTGGCATCAGTTTGGCTTTGGTATTAGGGTGATGTTGGCATCAGAGAATAAGCTATGCAATATTCCCTCCACATTTAATTTTTGGAAGAGTATAAGCAGGATTGGTGTTAGTTCTTTCCAGAGTGTTTAGTAGAATTCACCTGTGAAGCCATCTGGTCTTGGGCTCTTCTTAGTTGGGAGGTTTTTGATGACAAATTCTTTCTCATTACTTGTGAATTCTGTTGACTTCATCAATTTCTCCTTTTGACATGTACACTGCTTTGTTTGTTTCAAGGAATTTGTCCATTTCCTCTAAATTATTCATCTTGTTGGCATATAATTTTTCAAAGTATTTTATTATGATAGTCTTTATTTCTGTGGGGTCAGTGGTGATATTCCCTTCCTTGTTTCTTATTTTATGTATTTGTATCTTCTCTCTTTTTTTCTTTGTTAGTCTAGCTAAGGGTTTGTCAATTTTATCAATCTTCATGAAGAACCAGCTTTTGGTTTTGTTTATTTTTTTCTAGTACTTTCTTATTTTCAATTTCATTTAGTTCTACTCTAAACTTTATTTCTTTCTTTCTACTTCCTTTGAGGTTAGTTTGTGGTTCTTTTTCTATTTCCTCCAGGTGTGCAAGTAGGTCGTTGCTTTTACCTCTTTCTTCTTGTTTAATATAAACATTTATGGCTATGAATTTCCCTCAGTACAGATTTTGCTGCACCCCATAGGTTTTGATATATTGTGTTGTCATTTTCATTCGAGTCAAGGTAGTTACTGATTTCTTTTGAGATTTCCTCCTTGGCCCACTGTTTGTCTAAGAGCATGTTGCTTATCTTCCATATATTTGGGCCTAATCTGTTTCTCTGACCCTTACTGATTTCCAGCTTCATTTCATTGTGGTCAGAGAAATTACTTTGTATAATTTCAATCTTTCTGAATTCATTGAGGGTTGTTCTGTGGTCTATCCTAGAGAATGATCCATGTACACTCGAGAAGAATGTATATCCCACTGTATTTGGATGTAATGTTCTGTATATCGATTAGGGTCAGATCCTCTAATGTATTATTCAGAGTCTTTGTTTCTTTATTGATTCTCTGTCAAGATATTCTGTTTAATGGTGATAATGGTGTACCCCATTATAATTGTAAAGGCTCCTATTTTTCCACTTAGTTTTCTGGTATTTGCCTCATGTATTTTGAGGTGCCCTGGTTAGGTGCATAAATGTTTATGATTGTTCTTTCTTCTTGAAAGATTACCCCTTTTATTAATATATAATATCCATCTTTGTCTAATACAATAGATTTGCAATTGATGTCTATTTTGTCCGATATTAGTATAGCTACTCCCACCCTTTTTCGGTTATTGTTTGCTTGTAAGATTGTTTTCCAGCCATTCACTTTCAGCCTCCTTGAATCCCTGGGACTACAGTGGGTTTCTTGTAGACACCATATAGATGGGTCATATTTCCTTATCCATTATTTCAATCTGTGTCTCTTGACTGGTGTATTTAATCCATTAATGTTCAGTATTATTACACTCAAGGAATTACTTATATTAGCCATATTTCTTTCAGTTTATATATGTCATACATTGTTGCTATTACTTTTTGTATTTTTTTTAACACTCTCCACCAACTCTTTCTGTTTTTTCCTTTCAAATCACAGAACTCCCTTTAGTATTTCTTGAAGGTCAGGTTTCTAATTGGCATACTCTCTTAATTTCTGTTTTATTAATTTATTTTTATTTTTTTAAAGATACTTATAATATACAAATGTTACACAAAAAATATTGGGATTCCTGTAAGCCCCACTCCCCACACCTCCTATACCCTCCCACATAAACAATATCTTTCATTAGTGTGGCACATTCATTGCAATTGATAAACGCATCCTGGGCATTGCCATTGAGCATGGACCATAGTTCATATTGTAATTTACACTCTCTCCCACACAGTTCTGCAGGCTATGGGAAGATAAATAATGGCATATATCTGTCATTGCAATGGCATTCAGGATGATTCCCAAGTCCCCAAAAAGCCCCCATATTACACCTGTCTTTCCCTCCCCTGCCCACAGAGCCTCCAGTGGCCACTGCCTCAACATCAATATGTAATTTCTTCCATTGCTATAATCACTACAAGTCTATTGTAGAATACCAGTAAGTACACTCTAGTTCATAGTTCATTCCCCAATCCTGAGGATTCTTAATTTCTCTTTATTTATGAATATTTTAACCTCTCCATCATTTTTGAATTCCAGCTTTGGTGGCTAGAGAATCCTTGGTTAGAAGATTTTTTGTTTCAGTACCTTAGCTATGTCATATCACTGCCTTCTTGCCTCCTTGGTTTCAGATGAGAGATCAGCATTTAATCTTATTTAGCTTCCCTTGTATGTGATGGTTCTCTTTTCTCTTACTGTTTTCAGTATTTCTCTTTGTCTTCAGCATTGGACAGTAACAAGTATATGTCTTGGAGTATGGCTGTTAGTATTTATACTGTTTGGGGTGTGATGCATTTCCTGGAAATGTACATCCATCTCCCTCAATAGGTTTGGGAAGTTTTCAGCCATTATTTCCTCCAACAGTCCTTCTGTCCCATTTCCCTTCTCTTCTCCCTCTGGGATGCCTATAATGCATAGTTTGTGCATTTTGTGTTGTCGTTCAGATCCCTAAGTCCTTGCAGGATTTTTTCTATCTTTTATCTATCTCTTCTATTATCTGTTTGATTTCATATGTACTGTCTTCCACATTGCTAATTCTTTCCTCTGCCTGTTCAAATCTGCTATTATGTGCTTCCAGTGTATTTTTTTTTTTATTTCTTGGATTGTGCCATTAATCACCATCATATCTGTTACCTTTTTATGTATTTTGCAATTTCTATAGTATGTTGTCCCAGTGTCTTCTTAATATCCTTAATCTCTTCCTTCACTTTATTAAGTTGGTCCATGATATTTGTTTGGAGAGCTCTGATTAGTTGTTCCATGTTCTGCATCTCCACTTCGTTTTTAGTTTGCTCATTGGTCTGAGCAATGTCTTCTTGTTTTAGTATGGTTAGTAATTTTTGTTTGGTGTCTAGTTATCTTTTTATCTTGATGTGTTTATTCAGTTGATTAGCTCCTCTTTCTACTGTAGGGTTTTATTTCTTTGATGTTTTTGTGTGTGTGTCAAGTTTTCACCTTGACACTTTGTTACTCTTATTCTAGTTCCTTGCTGTTGTCTATGTTCCCTTGAAAGAAAAAGATTAGTGACAGAGAAAGTGAAAGAGGTTGGAAAAGAAAAAGGATAATAGTAATAATAATAATAAAAGTTAGAAGAGGAACTGTATAAGACCAAGGAAATGAGCAATTAACTCATGTAAGCAGTGTAGAGTAATAGGAATAAAAAAGTGGAATACAAACAATGAAATGGGAAACTGAATAAAGAAAAGTATATACAATGAATTAAAAGGCCAGAATGATGAGGGGAGAGGGAAAGAGAAAAAAAAGACAAACAGAAAAAATTTAATAAAAGAAAGAAAACAGAATAGATGAGATAGAAATAAAAACCAGAAAAATTGAGGACTAAACAAAGAGGTAGAATGTAAAAACAACAAATAAAGGAAGATAGAAAAATGAAGGAAGAAAAGAGATAACATTGGTAAACAAAATAGATATACACAAAAAAGGGGAAACCAAGGAAGAGGAAACACGACAAAGAAGAAACAAGCCAGCAGCACCTTGAGCTCTTTATCTCTTTGTCCAGCTCCCTCTAGATCGATGCCCTGAAGGCTCCTGCTCTGTGGTTCCCAAAACAACTCACTTGGGTAGGATCTTGCCCCCTCTCAGCCATTTTTTGTGAGAGAGATGGTGAGTGCCCAGTTAAAGAAATGCCACCTTGCTGCCTACTTTCCTTTACTTTGAAGGATGTTTTCACTGAGTATAGAATCTGGATTGGTGCTTCTCCCTACCCTCCCTCCACACACACACATCTAGCCTTCTTGACTGAATGATTTCTGAAAAAAAAAATCCTTTGTAATTCTTATAATTATTTCTCTGTTGTTATTGTGTCTTTTTTTCCCTGTCTGTCTTCATGATTTTCTCTTTGTCTTTGATTTTTAACTAATTGAATATGATATCCCTAGATTTTTTTATTTTGTTTTGGTATTTTTCCTCCTTGGTATTCTCTGAGATATTTGGGTCTATAATGTGGTATATGTCACTAATTTTGTAAATTATCAGCCATTATTTTTTCAAATAACTTTGTTTTTGTCTCCTTCTCTCTTCTTTTTCTGGAATTCCATTTATACATATGTTAGACCTTCTGATGATGTATATATTTCGGATGCTCTGTTCTATATTTTCTTTATTTCCATCATTATCATTTGATTCATTATTCTACTTTCTATCCCTCTAGTGAAATTTCCTATCCAATCTTGCATATTATCTATGTTTTTCATTAGAATCTTTAGCACATTAATCCTGGTAATTTAAAATTTTCTCTCTGGTAATTCAAGCATTTGTATCATATTTCCATCTGATTCTGATGATTGCTTCATCTCCTCAGACTGTGTGCCCTTTTTCTTGCCTTTGGTGCTCCTTGTAATTGTTTCTTTTTTTTTGTTGTTGTTGTTATTTTTTTTTTATTTTTTTATAGTTTTTGTAATTGTTTCTTATTTTGGAAGTTAGGCATGTTTTATTGAAAAGTATATACTGAGGTAAAAATAAAAATGTCTAGACTTGAAGATGAGCATACTTCTTCCCAAAGCCTAATCTTTATGGGGACTTGTGTTAGTATAGGCAGTTCTTTGGTGTATTTGATGTTTGCTCTTCACTTGACTTTGTGTCTTCCTGCATGATTTTGAATTTTTTTTTTTTTGCATGTGTTACTCTCCAGAAAGTATCAAATTCTTGCCACTCTTCCACCTGTTTTAAGCCATTATTTTACCTGACAATTGTTAGCATGATGATGGAAGAATAACTATTAGGGCATTCTCTGATGTACTGATTAAACCCCACTCAGTCTTAGCGATACTCTCTCAGCTTGTGTCTCAGGAGTGTGGTTTTCCAACTGTTCTTACTTCTCCTCCAGATGTAATCATTGGCCTACCAAGTACTCCTGTACTTCCTTCATTGGTAGAGTTATTTTTTTTTCCTATTATCCTACCACAATTAGCAATGGATTTATTCCAGTGCCCCTGGGCATAATTTTCTTCCTCATCACCTTCAGATTAAGGCTTTTGTTTTTGTGGGTAGAGAGTGGAGATGGACCTAGGTGGACCTTTGGAAGTGGTTGCCTTTCCTCTCTCTTAGCAGGCACTAAATTTCTTGGGAAAAACTTTCCCAGGATTCCTTTATGATCCTGTGAACACCTTGTGTGATTCCTGGAGGAAAAGTCTGCAGGAAAGCATAAATATCCTATGAATGCAGAAGACTTCACACTATCACACACATCCATACTCCACTTTCAGAAATGTGTTAACCATCTCTGCCTGAATCTTACCAGTTTGCATAATGTTCAGTGGCATCTGTCCCAGGTCCTAAGATGCTCTGGTCCTGATTCTCCCTGTAGTCAGCTATCTCTTTTCAGATATGTCTACCTCTATGTAAAGCATTCTCTTTAAGCCTAGTTGTCTACCCTGCAACCCTAGTTTCTCCTGTGTTCATAAAATAATTAACTTTCAACTTGTTTAGCCTTTGTCTTGTTCAAAGTGTATGTTTCACAGATTTATCAAATCTAATCAGAAGATTTTTAACATACAGAAAATAATATGGTGATTTTAAAATTAGAACTATAAATGGAAAACTGAAACAGTGTAGTAATACAAAGGTAATAACTTCTGAAAATAGTTATCACACATAAGGCTCAGGGGGAGAAAAGGAGAGGTTGTGGTTATTAGAAGCTGGTCCCACACACACATTTAAGGCCCAGATCTATGAGGAGAGGGCACTGGCCAGCAAGTACTTTTGTCTGAAAAGCTCAGAAAATTGTCCATGTGGACCTTGGATTCAGAACTTTTAGGAGGAAGACCTGGTTGACTAGTGATAATGCCTCTAAGGATTACAGCAAGGCTGGTTACAATTATGGGGAAAAAAGATAAATAGGAAATGGGAAACATTTTTGTCTTTTTAACAACCTGGTCACAGAGAGTGAAGTACTTTTGCTAGAGTGACACTGAGAAAAGCAATGAGCAAACAAGAAGCATAATGGTCCTTCAAACTCCTCTAGAGGTTCACTCCTTTTCTCTGTAGTACTCTTTGTTAGCCAAACGTAATCAGGAATGCAGCTAGCAAAGGAAAACAAAATGTAGTCCCAGCCTCTGGACCACTACATAATGGAACAATGGGTATGACTCTAAAAAACCAGGGCTTAATAATCAGCATGAAAATGTCTTTGTATTTAAAAAAAAAAATTTGTTAGAGAAATTGTAAGTTTACATAAAAATAATGAAGAAAGAAACAAATTTTCATATACTCAACATTACATACACAGTTTTGCCTATTGTTAATAATTTGCATTTGTGTGGTAACTTTGTTACAATAGCTCATGAAACAATATTATTATAATTATACTATTAGCTATAGTCCATAGGTTACATAGGTTACAGTAGCCCTAGCTCACTGTATTGTATAGCTTTACTTAAAAAAAATATTTTAGTAACATATATACAATCTAAAATCTCCCCTTTTAATCACATTCAAATATATAATTCTGATATGTAATTAATTACACTCACATGTTTTGCTACCATCGCCACTATTCATTACCGAAACTTTTCATTATCCCAAATAGAAACTCTGTACCAACTAAGCATTAACTCTCCATTCCTTATTCAGACCTGGCCCAAGTAATCTCCATAATAGTTTTTGACTCAATGAATTTTCTAATGCTAGTTATTTCATATCAGTCAGATCACATAACATTTATCCTTTGGGGTCTGGCTTATTTCACTCAACATAATGTCTTCAAGGTTCATCCATTTTGTTGCATGTATCAGAACATTGCATTCCCTTTTAGAGCTAAATAATATTCAATTATATATATATGGAACCTTTTCATTTATCCATTAACCTGTTGATAAATACTTGAGTTGTTCCCATCTTTTGCCTATTCAGGACCCTTTTCCTTCCCATATAAATTTTATAATTGCCTTTTTTATTTCTGCAAAAAGGCTGTTAGAACTTTGATTGGGATTATATTGGGTCTGTAAATTGATTTGGGTGGAATTGATAACCTAGCAGTATTTAAACTTCCAATCCACGAACAAAGAATGTCTCTCCATTCACTCATATCTTCCTTGATTTCTTATAGCAATGTTTTATAATTTTCCATGTACAAGTACTTTACATTCTTGGTTAAATTTATCCCATTTGATTATTTTGATTATTATAGTTGCTACTGTAAAATGATTTATTTACTGTCATATTCAGATTGTTCATTACTAATGTGTAGAAATACTGCTTATTTTAGCATTTTGATTTTGGATCCTGGCCTTTTGCAAAATTCATTTATTAGTTCTAGTAGTTTTGCTGTGGATTTTTCAGGATTTTCTATATATAGGATAATGTCACTGGCAAATAGGGAAAGTTTAACTTCTTCCTTTCCAATCTGGATGACTTTCATTTCTTTTTCTTGCCTAATTGCTCTGGCTAGAACTTCTAGTTCAAAGCTGAATAACAGAGGGGACAGTGGGTATTTTGTCTTATCTCTGATTTTAGAGAGAAATCTTCCAGGCTTTCACCATTGAGTGTGATCTGAGCTGTGGGTTTTATATATATACCCTTTATTATTTTGAGGAAGTTCCTTTTTATTCTTTGTTTTCTGATTGTTTTTATCAAGAAGGGATGCTGTATATTGTCGAATGCATTTTCTACATCAACTGAGATGACCTTGTGTTTTTTCCTTCATTATATTAATGTGGGGTATTATACCAATAGATTTTCTTATGTTCAATCATCCTGGTATATTTTGAATAAAATCTCACTTAATCATAGTGTATAATTCTTTTAGTTCACTGTTGGATTCAGTTTGCTAGTCTTGCTTAGGATTTTTGCAACTATATTCATAAGGGACATTGGTCTGTAATTTTTGTTTTTATGGTATCTTTATCTGGCTTTCATATTAGGTGATGTTGGACTCATAGAATGAATTAGGATGGGTTCCCTCCTCTTCATTTTTATGGAAGTGTTTGAACAGAATTATTGTTTCTTCTTGGAATGTTTGTGATAATCCAAGTGAAACCATCTGATTTTGGGCTTTTCATTTTTGCAAGGCTTTTGGTTACTGATCCAATGTCTTTAATTGCTACTTTTTATTGAGATCTTTTATTATGTCTTAGTGAGTGTAGATAGTTTGTGTGTCTAAGAATCTGCCCAATTCTTCTAGGTTAAGGTTATCCATTTTGTTAGCATGTAGTTGTTCATAGTACCTTCTCATAATACTTTTTATTTCTGTGAGGTGGCAATAATGTCCCCTTTCATTTCTGATTTTAGTTATTTGTGTTGTCTCTCTTTTGTGTTATAAGTCTAGCTAAAGGTTTAACAATTTTATTGATCTTTTCAAAGAGCCAACTTTTTGATACTATTGGTAATTTTTTAAATTCTCTGATTTAGTTGCCACCACTATAATCTTTGTTATTTCTTTCCTTCTGCTTATTTTGGATTTAATTTGCTCTTCTTTTTCTAGATCCTCCAGTTGTGAGGTTAGGTCTCTCATTTGATATTATTCTTCTTGTTTAATGTAACCAGATAGAGCTATAAATTTCCCTCTCAGGGCTGTCTTTGCAGGATTCCATAAGTTTTAGAATGTTGTATTTGTATTTTCATTTTTCTCAATGTATTTTCTAATTTACCTTGTTATTTCTTTTTGACCCATTGGTTTAAGTGTCTGCTGTTTAATTTCTACATATTCATGAATTTTCCAGGTTTTCCCCTGTTATTGATTTCTAACTTATTCCATTGTGTTCAGAGAAGACACATTGTATGATTTCATAGTTTTAAGTTTATTGAAACTTGTTTTGTAACCTAATATCTGGTCTGTCCTGGAGAATGACCCATCTGCATTAGAGAAGAATGTATATTCTGCTGCTGTTGGGTGAATTGTTCTACATATGTCTGTTTGATATAGTTGGTTTATAGTATCATTCAAATCTTCTATTTCCTTACTGATCTTCTGTTCTGTAATATTTTTTAAAGGTTTTATGGCAGATTTTTATTAAAATATTGTATCTTGTGAAATGTAAGATCCTGTGAAATGATTTTTTTTTTATTTGGAAAAGAGAGATGGGGATACTACTACTTCTATTTTATTTTAAATCCGGATGTTTTTCCTGCTATTTAGTTTTGTTGCATTGTTTTCTTTTCTTTTCTTTTCTTTTTTTCTTCACCTTGGTAGATGAGATGTCTTATAATGTTTTGCACTAGAATATACTAATCTAAAATGTTTAGGCTATTAGAATGACCTATCCACCTCTACAAATGCATCCTCTAAGGGCAGGAATCTCAGTAGCATAATAAAGACAGCTTTGAAAAGCATATTATTAGGAATGCTAAAGAAATGTAATACCATATTCTTAGTACATCATGCCACATTATGGAGTGCATTATCCTTCTGCTGTGTCAATTTGATTCCCATTACCACAAAGAGAAAATACATAGAAAATTGGGCTTTGAGAGTTTGCTTTGTTTTAGGGCTAATGAGTTATTACTGCTAATGAATTTTTATCAATATGACATGGATAAAAAGATAAACATATATGGCAACTATTGCCCTTCAATTTTTCTATATACAATGAATTTTAATTAGTTTCTAGAACTTTTTGTTATAATTTTCTTTTTCTCTCAAGAATAGTTTTTTCTAATAGCAATTGTTTAAATGACTACTATGATAAAGAGAAAATGATTTCCCAAAACTTATATCATGAAATTCTGTATATAATGGTACTTAATTTTGAAAACAAACAAAAAACCCACCAGTAAACATATGAACAAGAAATGTACAATTTCTGGGTAGTACACTATGGTGAATCCGTACTTGCCTTTGCTCATGTCTTCAAGATACTTGCAGATCATTTACAATACATTTGATATATGAAACCAGTACACATTCTCTTTAAGCTGCATCTGTGCTCAACCATGGCTGGTTAAGTAATAAATTGATAAAAATGGACATAAAGGAGATACACATGGAGAATTTTTACCAAATGTTACAGCTGCAAATCCAATTGTGTATGAATTCCTGTATCCATTTATTATCCTTAAGAAATTCCATCTGTATAAATTCTAATATTTCTATGGACAAGTAAACTTGCATAGTAGATTTGTATAAGCTAGCACTTAGAATTTAAAGACAAATATTAAATCAAAAGCAAAAGAATAAATACTGTGTTTTAGTGGTAGTGGAAGGGTTACTACTACTAAGTATAAAAGCTTGAGTATTTTATTTAAGTTTTATGAACCAACTTTAGTGATCCAAACTCAATGATCTTAAAATAAGGTAAAATTATTTTTCTCCATGCAAGTGAAAAAAAATACAATATAGTATATTTATTTATTTATAAAATATTTATTTATAAAATATGAGACTTTATCTCTAAGCAGTTTGGGATCTTCTTATATTTGGTTTTGAAGTTCCGTAGAGGTTAAGAAATCATATCTATCTTTTTGTTTACGTCAATATATTAATTATAAACAGCTTGAGGGATTTCTAAGACTGTGTACAACAATGAAATTTATTTCTTATTTTAAAAAGTCTTGTTTACTGATCATCCTCTCAAAAATACAGAAGGTATGTACAGGAATTTTAATACTAAAGAAAATGGTTAAGTTTACATTTCTAAGGAGTACAAAAATAATTTAAACTATGTATGGTTTATTTTCCTGTCTGCTAAGATAAATACTATATAAATGGGTTGTCTTAAACAATTAGAAATTATTGGCTTACGGATTTGAGGCTAGCGGAAGTCAAAAATTGAGGCGTCAGCAAGATGATGCTTCCTCCCAGAAGACTGTGGTCTTCTGGGGCTGGCTGCTGGCGAGCCTTGTTTTATGGCTTTTTTTGAAACACGACAATGCATATGGCAGTGTCTTCTCTTTTCTCCACTGAGTTCCGTAGATTTCCAGCTTCTGGCTATTCCTCATGGCTTTCTCTATCTACCAGAATTTCATTACGCTTATAAAGGATTGCAGTAATTCCGATTAAAACCCAACTTGATTCAGGTAGACCACACATTCACTGATATAATATCTTCAAGAGATCCTATTTACAGTGGATTCACATCCACTGGACCAGGGTTTGGGACCTGAACATGCCTTTTGCTGGGAACATAATTCAATCCCCAAAAACTTATGTGATAAAATGTGGAATACACACATTCCTTTTTAATTAAATGAGTCAATGTTCAAAATTCTTTACAAAAATATAGAAAAAACTTCTTAATTTATGGTTTCAAAACTACTTTTCATTTTATGCCGTTTATCTTCAGAGGCATTTAGAATATTTTGTTGAATACATTGTAAGCTTTTGAAAATTGGTAATTTTACACAAGAACAATAATAAAATTCCATTTTAGCATAGTTTGCATGTCAAAATAGTAAAGCATTTAATATTAGAAAAAAATTGAAAATTTTATTTTGGGCATAATGACTTAAAATTCTCCAGTGAAATGTCATTGAAAGCTAATTTAACATAAAAGCTCATGCAGACTAGGGGAGTGGGGAGGTGAGAGAGGGGCAGCAATGTCTATTGAACCTTTAAGAAAACTACAGTCAGATAAAGTGATGTTAATTTTACAATTTCCATATTTTCATAAAGTTGTAAATAGCATTCACTGAGGTGTATTTTTCATGATATGAGGTATCAGAGAAAATAGAACTCATGTGGTTCCCTGCCCAATGCACTCGAAAATTACTAAGAAAATAATGGACAGTGACACACTTATTATTTGATAATTATTGTCAATAAATACTTGATAGTTATTTCATATTCATATTTAGCCATGCAATATGTTATAATGAAACAAATCTGAATGAAATGGCCAATTAATTTTTCTCATATGATATATAAATGAGTGGTGTATGGTATTACTGAATTATTGAAAATGATCAATGATAATATGGAATATAAAATTTGTTTTTTTCCCTTGTGTTTTGAACCACAGACTTAAAGGCATCCCATTGGTTGGGATCAAAATTCCTCACCTATCTAAGTTCTTCTGGGGCAGGAGTCTCTCCTTGTGCCTCAAGTTCATACAACAATTGAGATCCTGTATCATACCTTGTTTCTACCAAAGTCACCGCATATCCACCTGACTCCTACACAGCAGCTGAAACCTAGTACCTTGTTTCTCTGCTCTGTACACCTAGTTGGATATAACACTACTTATTATTGCTTTATTATCCATATGCCTGGGAAACTTTTTCCATTTTTCTACCCTCTGGGTAACATCTTGAAAGTAAGGATCTTCCTTAAAAGTAGATATGACCTTGTTTCACTTAGTTACCCTACATAACTGGTGCAGAGTTGAAAAGGACCCATCCTGCTTCCTGTTTGAAACCTTTTCTGTCATGCCTCCCTCTTTATCCAGGTATTGTAAACAGGAATATTAAAAAAAAAAAAAGTCTTATTTGAAGTGGTGTGATTCAGATACCTATTCCCTTTGCAAATTGTTCAACTGCCAGACAGGTGGAGTGTGGTCATGGGGAGGGGAAAGAGAAGATGACTTTATTAAAGATATTTAAGCAGAGAGAATAGCTGGAACAGAATGGATTGCAAAATAGAAAGGACAGCCAAGACAGCAAAACAAGAATTGCGAAGCTAAAGTGATTACAGAATATGAAGCTGCTTCATGTGAAGAGACGGCTCAGGATCTTGAGAATAGGTGTAATATTGGATGGTGACCTCACTGGAAAAGCATTCCTTAATATTACATTTCAGCTCAATTTTTAGATAAAGTTGCCTTGATTACTGATTAACAGAAAATTTTTATGAAAAATTGCCTTTGAAGTAAAATAAATACTGTTTTCAATATTTGCACTTTTTTGTTCTGCAAATCATGCTTCCTATGGATTGGAAATATTTTCAAATTCTGCAACTATGGATTATATAAGAATTCCAGTTTATATACGGAGTGCTTTAATTTGTTGTTAGGAAAATCTGTAGATAAAAGCAGTAGGGAAAATGTAGTATTCATTGAGAATGTTTTGCATTTTATCAACTTCAATGTATAAGTACTTTCAGTAATGAAATATTTTTAGTTATTTTATTACTGACTAGAATATCTTCCTAGATAAAAGTAGAACATAACCTCCTGATTTATGAAACCTAGCATTTAATGAATTTATAGATTTTTAAAAGGTGAATAAATTAATTGCTATGTGGCTTTTAAATGCTCTTTGCAACAGAACTAATTTTGAAGCAAGTTAAAGCATTTTTAAGGAATAGCAAAAACTGCTAGCTATATGCACCTTTTAACTTCACCAGTTTTCATGTATTTCAACATTTCCTTTTTCCTAGAAATTTGCAGTGAGAAATTGTTTTCATATACTTGTGAAACTTGGCTTCCATTTACTTGTTAAACAGGTGCCAATTGCATCAAATGTTCAAAAATGCTTTTTTGCAGGGATTGAATTTTGAAATATAGGCTGGGACCTAAGCAGGAGAGTCAATTAATATGTAAAAAGCTGTCAGATTCAGAAGGCAGCTTCTTTCGCTATTTTCTTTCTTTCATAATAGTTGTGAATATAAAATGTCTGTAGGTCTCAGAGAAACTACTTGAGAATACCAGAGAAAACGATTACTACTAAAGTATATCAGAAATGAATAATATATTGGGGGATTGGGTTCTTAAGTCCCAGAAGGGTTAAATAGAATTTAGGCTTTTGAGCGAGAATGACGTATAGATCAAAGTGACATATCATTATGGGTTTGTTTTCCCAGGGTTTGTTTGCTTCTTTCATGGATTGTTCATTTGTTTATTGATTGTTTGGTTGTCTTACTATTTTTGTTCTTTTTGTTTTCTTTCACTTTATTTTTAATATATTTCTGGCATACCAGATATATTATAGTAATTATGCCTGAAGCTTCATGACTTTTTTTTCCTCACAAATATACTGCAGGTTGGACCTTCTTAATCTAATTTTTCAGATGAGGATATTGAAGCTAAGAAAGATGCTAAAGCCATATTGCAGACAAATGATAAATAATGGTTTATCTCTGCTTCCTGGAAAGTAATGAATGCCATGATTTTTTTTTGTAACAATGGTTGCACCTCTATTACCAAGAACAATGCTTGGCAAAGAACATTTAGGCATTCAATGAAACTTTGTTAAATTCACATAAAAGTGAGGTGGGGTGGAGGGAAGAAAGTCTAAAAAAATATATGAAGATAAGTTCAATTTTGTTAGTAACCCCATAAATAGAAATATCAGTGATATGCTACTTTACAGTCATCATATTGGCTAAATTAATTTTATATGAATCATAGACTTTTAAGATATGAGAAAGCATTACCCCATTTTAGAGAGCAATCTGACTGAAGTTAATGAGATTAAAAAGCATTATGCCTCTGCAAATGTCACCCTTGAGTACATTTCTTATAAATAAGTCAACCAAGAAATATCCCTCTAACACTGGCCTTTAAGAGGTCCTGTATGAGGATGCTCTTTGCCACATTCTATGTTAAGCAGGGAGCTGTAAGCAATGATATCAATAACCAGAGAAATACATAAGAAATGTAACAGCTGCATACAATGAAGCTTTACAACACTCAGAAGGAATGAATTTACATATGTACAGAGCAATATGAATGTATTCTTAAAGAGTGATGTGCGAAATAATTGAGAAAGAAAAAAAATCTATGTCTATGTTAAAAGCACAGACGCAGACCAAGCGGTACTATATATTTACAAATTTAAAAGGAAACCTATTTATTGCATACTTATATTTAGGAGAGTTGATTGTAAGGAAGGAAAATATTTATTGATTACTTATTACATATTAAATACAGCTGGGATGTATCTGTGAGCAAAATAGACAAAAATTTCTGTCCTCATAAAGCTTTTATACAAGATAGATGTTCATAAACAATGAACAGATACACAGTATGAACAAGGGAATATGCTTTTTGGAGAAAAATATGGCAGAGGAATAATACAGAGAATATGGGTGTGGGAGAAGTTATAATTTTAAGTGAGGTACAACCTAAACAGGCAGAAGGGTTACAGTAGAATGACTAGATTGCAATAAGTCAAATAAAAAAAGATATAACTTGGAGAGAACAGGTCTAGATAGTATTTTGTGGGGTTTTACTCTAAAGAGAAATGAAAATTTCTGTCAGGAGGAATACGGATTTAAACAATTTTTCTTTGTTAATATGAGGTTAATTACAACATGTTTGTATACAGATAGGAATGATCCAGTAGGAGGGAAATGTGAACAATGCAGGGGAGAAAGGGCATTGCTAGAGGACTGTCCTTGGTTAGCAAGAGAAGATTGAATCTTGCCACAAGTGGAAGCATTGGCCTCATTTAGAGAAACATAATTAAAGGCAGAGAGTAAGTGTGCAGATGTAGGCAGCTGAGTAGATGTGCTTGTGGGAGTTTGAGGAATTTCCTTTCTAATTGCTCCTATCTATTTCTCAGTGAAATAGTTAGCAAGGTCATCAACAGTGTAGAGAAGAAAAGGGAGAAAATAATCATATGGGAGAGTGGAAACAGAAGTGACTAGGAAAATGTGGTAGGATTGATGGCCAGGAATCAGGGCTAGTTGAGATTAATGGTTATATGGTAGACAGAATAAGAACCCCACAAAGATATTTATGGTCTAAACCTCAAAACCTGGGAAAATATTACATCACATGGAAAAAATTTAAAAAAAATAATAAAAAGGATGTGATTTAAATTAGGATCTTTAAATGAAGAGATTATACTGGATTTTCCAATGTAGAACAATGGTCCTTATAAGCAAAAGAGGGAGACAGGGGAATGAGTATTAAAGTGACATGGTGCAACCTGAAAAAGCCTTATTGGCCATTGTTGCTTTTTTAAAAATAATTTTATTTTTTTAAAGAAGCTTTAGATTACATAAATGTACTACATGCAGAGCCCAGTTGTGGGCAACTAACAGGGACAATCCTAAAGTTCCAGGTTGGACCAGGAATCAAAGAACAACAGTAACACACAGCCTCGCCCCCCACCCCCCCACACTAAATCCCCACAAAAAAGAGAGAAATTGAGCATCTGAGTAATCTCACCATCTGTATTATTCATGGTTCTCTAGGGAAACAGAATCAACAGGAGATATCTGTCAATAATATGAGATTCTTTAAGAGTCTCTCACGTGACTGTGGGCATGCACAAGTCCAGGTTCCGCAGGCAGGCTGCAAACCAGGGGCTCCAATGAAAGTCCAATGAAGATCCTTCATGAGTTTCTGGGAGAAGGTGGCTGTCCAAAGACGAGCTGGGAAATTCTCTCCCAATTTTGAAATCACTTCCCCTTATCAGGTATTCAATTGGTTGGATAAAAGCATACCCATTGCTGACGGCAATCTCCTTGAATGATGCAAATGTAATCAGCCATCCATGCAGTAAAGTCACTGGTGACCAAAGTCCATAAATATTCTTATATTACAATTAGCCCAGTGCTTGCTGGACCAAATAACTGGACACAATTACCTGGCCGAGTTGACACATTAGCCTAACCATCACACCATCCTGATCAGATGCCTAGCCATCAGCAAAAAATTAGGAGCCATACAATGACCATCTCAAGAAACAGAGAGAGTCCACAACTGTAAGCAAGAAAGTCCCATCCATCTGCCCCATGGGCTCTAAGCCCCCTCTCAATTAGAGGTTGAGTGGGATTACCCAATCACAGAATCATCAGGATTGAGGAATGGACAATGAACTAGAGTGGACTTACATTTGTTCTGTTGTAGACGTGCTGTGATCCTAGCAGTGGAAGAACTTTCATCATGGACGTGGAGGCAGTGGCCATTGGAGGTTCTGAGGGGAGGGAGAGAGAAAAATAGGTGTAATTTGATTTGGGGGCATTTTCAGAATTTGAGAATTGTCCTGAATGACATTGCAATGACAGATACAGGTCATTGTAGATCTTGTAATAACTTGTAAAAATGTGTGGGAGAGAGTGTAAACTACAATGTAAACTATGAGCAGTGATTATTTGGCAATGTTCCAAGATGTGTTCATCAATTGTGGCAAATGTACTTACTACACTAATGAAAGATGTTGTTGATGTGGGAAAATATGGGATGGCTAGGGAGCGGGACGTATGGGAATCCCCTATATTTTTTTGTGTAACATTTATGTAATCTAAGTTTCTTTAAAAAAATATTAAAAAATAAATTAAAAGTTACACACACACACACACACACACATATATATATAGGGGGATTCCCACATACACCTCCCCTCCCCCTCCCACACTTTCTCCTGTTAACAACGTCTTTCATTAGTGTGGTACATTTGTTACAATTGATGAACACATATTGAAGCATTGCTACTAACCATGGTCTATAATTTACATTATGTTTTACACTTTGCACCACATAATTTTCTAGGTTTTGAGAAAATGTATCATGGCTGGTATCCGTCATTGTAATATCATGCAGAATGATTCCAATGTTTCACAAATGCCCCATCTTTCACCTATTATTCTCTCTCCCTCCCCTCAGAACCTCTGTTGACCACTGTCTTTATAACAATATTATAAGTTCTTCCATTACTAGAGTAATAATAAGTTTATAGTTGTATTTCCCCCTTTTGTTTGTTTGTTCCTCTATCTTGAGGACTTTTGGGATGGTGATGCTCAATTTTGCTTCTAACTGAGAGGGGGCTTAGATCCCAAGGAGCAGATGGATGAAACTGTCTTGCTTGCAGTGGAAGATACTCTCTGCTACTTGGGTTGGGCATGTCTATCATCATTCTTTTATTAGTTTTCCTGGGTGAGTCTGATAAACGGAGAGTGGGTGTTGGCTACAACTCTGTTGAGATTCAAGGCCCACCTGTCATATGAACAGCTAGAAGGTTTAAATCTGAGGGATATATATTTAACAATCATAGTGCTAATTATAGGTTCAAATAAATGGAATAGAAGAACCATGTGTAGGAAAATTATAAATGAATCTAACTGGTACATTGGGAGAGATGGATTATCATATATTCCAAGGTAAGGTCCACTGATAGGGTGTCAATTTCCTGGGATTGTCTGCCCTGCATATAGTGTCTAGATGTCTCTACTGCCCCCAGGAGCACCCCTATTTGAGACACTGTTTACTATAGCAGATGGTAAGATCCCCCTGAGAGATGCATAAGTGTAACCTCTGGAATGACCTCCTGACTCACATTGCTTTTTTGTTTTGTTTTGTTTTTTTAAATTCTTTTTTTTTACTTTATTTTATTTTATAATTTTTTTAAAAAGATACTTAGATTATATAAATGTTACACAAAAGATATAGGGATTCCCAGGTGCCCCACTCCCCACACCTCCAACATCCTCCCACACGAACATCCTTCATTAGTGTGGCACATTCATTGCAATTGATAAATGCATCCTGGGGCTTTGCCATTAAACATGGACCAGAGTTCACATTCTCCCACACAGTTCTGCATGTTATGTGACAATATAAAATGGCCTATATCTGTCATTCCAACGTCACTCAGAATGATTCCCAAGTCCCAAAACAGCCCCCGTATTACAACTGTCTTTCCCTCTCCCTGCCCCCAGAGCCTCCAGTGGCCCCTGGCTCCACATCAATGTTGTAATTTCTTTCATTGCTAGAATCACAGTATTTCTATAATAGAATACCAGTAAGTCCTTTCTAGTCCATAGCTCTTCCCCCAATCCCAAGGATTCTGGGATGGTGATGTCCACTCCACCTCCAATTGAGAGGGGGCTTATATTCCATGGGGAAGATGGATGGTACTAACCTGCCTGCAGCTGCAGACTCTCTCCATTCCCTGGGATGCCGTTGTCTATTATCATCTCCCTGCCAGTTGTCCAGGGTGAGTCCAATGAGCTTAGAGTAGGTGTTGCAACTCCACTGAGGTTCCGGGCCCAGCTGGCACATGGATAGCACAAAGACTCAAGTCTCTTAACATACACCTACAAACTCCAGCATGAAGTTTAGGTTTAAATAGAAGGGGCAGATGAACCATGTGCAGGGAAGACATGATTGAGTCCAACTCTGTCACTCTCAGGAGCACAAACTCAAAAGTAGGGCCCACTGGCAAGGCACCAAACTCTGGAGCTATCCACCCAGAGACAGGTGTCTCCAGAGCCCTCAGGAACCCCACTATTTGGGGGTAGTATCCACTTTGGAAGTGGAAGTCTATGAGATCCTGCTGAGATGTGTGCAAGCATTACCTCTGGGATGACCTCCTGACTCACTTTGAAGTTTCTTAGCCATATAAACTCATTTATTTTTACCTTTTACCCCTTCTATTTGAAATCTTCTTCCAGTTGCATTTTTAGTTGGTGCTTGGTGACAATCCCTTGGTGCCAGGAAGGCTCATCCCCGGGAGTCATGTCCCATGCTGGGGGAAAGGTAATGCATTCATATGTTGAGTTTTGCTTAGAGACAGTCCACCTTTGAGCAACAAGGAGGCTCTCAGGCGACAACCCTTAGGCACCCCATAACAATAGGCTAAGTTTCAATTTCAAGAGTGAAGGCTCATAAGCAGAGTCGTCAATATCAAGGGTCCATCAGTGGATCATCCTCTTTCACCAGTCACTGCCCCTGCATTTGGGGGGCTGTTGCTACTCCCTTAGAGAATATGGCAGAGCCCTCCAGGATGGGAATTCAGTATTCTCTTGGTTATTGTGTGAGTCTCCACTGACTGTAACAACGTTGCGTGAACATTTGAACATTTTTACATACCTTATATGCATGCTCAGGTGAACTTCTTCCCATGATCTCCCATCACTGACACCCCAAACCAACGATCCTCCCCCACCCCAGTTGTAACCCTTCTGTGATCCAAAGCTTCAAAATTGAAGCCATTACTATAGCCGAATACAATGAATAGGAAAATGAAATAATAATGATGTTTAAATATGAGATAAAATACATAAAAAATTTAAAAACCTAAAAATATAATAAAATTAAAAGATTGGGCTTTTAAAGAAATGAAAAATATTAAAAAAAATTTTTTTTGACATTTTGCCTTTCATCACCACAATATCAGGTGTCTTATCTGTACCATAGCACCTACCCCCACTCATTTCCCACTCTCTCACTATTTTTCATTTTGTTTTCAAAGAAGTTTTAGGTCACAGCAAAGTCACACACAGAATACAGGAGACTCTCATATACCCAACATCCTCCCCCTTTCCTCCCTCCCATATTAATACTTTTTTTATATGTGGATGGTACCTTCATTATAACTGATATACAAATAGTGAAACATAGCTACTAAACATGGCCAATGGTTTACACTATGGTTTACATTTTAGACTGTACACTTTTATAAATTTTGATGATATTTACCATGTCCTGTGTCCATCACTGTAAGATCATGCAGAACACTTCCACTGCTCACTAAATGCCCCCTATTCAATCTATTCTATTTCTCCCTCCCCCTCCCCCCAGGGCCCATGGTGACCCCCTGGCTTCATTCCTTGAACGACAAGATTCATAGTCACATGCAACAAGACTGAGGTCTTGACAGACTCCTTTGCCCTCCCCTATTAAGAACCATTCTTGCTCTCAAGAGACTCCCACCTGTCTATTTCTGAACAAATTGGTCCTTCTAAGGGTGGAAGTCCAACTCCTTACCACTCATTATGTGGGTCTCCACCCACTGATACAACACATTATAACAGAATTATCACTCACACACTCCCTAGAATCCTGCTCCAGGTGTGCCCTGTCCCAAATGGCCCCCCACCTAAACCAGTAATCCTTCCTTGTCATATTGCCATAAGAGCATTCCCAACTTTGTAATCTCAACCACACACCCACAAATTCCCAGTGTTCACCTGGTTCCTCTCCCAACCCTCCCCCCAGTACCCTGACTTTTCCAACCCACCCTTCCTAATCTACCCACTTGTCAAACTTGCACAACCCTACCCAATATCACTACCCTCCTGTCATATCCCTTCAATACGCAACTACACTCTTTCACTTTACCATAGATTATGTCTGTTTGGGTGTTGGCTCACAACTTTCTTCTCCCTTTCTATTTCTTGTAAACCTATCTTCCAGACAATAGCTCTCTGAGTCTGCTCAATTTGCTTAATTCATATCAATAAGGTCATGTACTGTTCATCCTTCAATGCCTGGCTTGCTTCACTCAACATAAGTTTCTCAAGATTCATCCATGTTATCCCCTTTGTTAGAACTTTATTCCTTCTTACAGCTGAGTGACATTCCATTGTATGTATGTACCACATTTTGTTTATTCATTCATCTGTTGATGGGCACCTGGGTTGATTCCAACTTTTGGCAATAGTGAACAATGTCTCTATGAAATATAGTGGTCAAACTGCATGGTATTGGAACAAGGATAGACATACCAACCAATGGAACTGAACTGGGAGTTCTGATGTAGATCTTCGCATATACAGTCATCTGATATTTGACAAGGCTACCACGCCCACTCATTTGGGAGAGAATGGCCTCTTCAACAAGTGGTGCTTGGAGAACTGGATATACAGATCCAAAAGAATGAGAAAGGAACACCATCTCACACCTTATACACGAATCAATTCATGTTAGATCAATGATCTAAATATAAGAACCAAGACCATAAAGACCTTGGAAGATAATGTAGGGAACCATCTACAGGATCACATAACAGGATCTTATGTGCTAAAAAGCACATGAAAAGATGCTCAACATCACTAGCTATTCAGAAAATGCAAATCAAAACTACAATGAGATACCATTTTATGCCCATTGGAATGGCAGCTATTAAAAATCTATAACTGTTGGAGAGGATGTGAAGGAATGGGAACCCTCATCCACTGCTGGTGGGAATGTAGAATGGTCCAGCCATTGTGAGGACAGTTTGGTGGTTCCTCAAAAATTAACTATAGAACTTCCATATGATCCAGCAATTCCACTTCTGAGTATATACCCAGAAGAACTGACTCACTTTGAAATCTCTTAGCCGTAGAAACTCATTTGTATTTAATATTTCCCCCTTTTGATCTAGGTCTTTCTCCAAATGCATCATTATTTGGAGCTTCATATTTTATTATTCCTTTTTTTTTCTTTTTTTGTTGGCTTTGTTTTGGGGGAGGTTTTGGGTTGCAGAGTGGTTGCAGCTATGGTAGGGGAGGGCCATTGGTCCAGGGTGTTGGCAGTGGGGTATATATGTGTGGTGGTGCACCTGGGGCATGCCTTTATGGAGTGTGAGTGTGTGAGTGTGGTCATGGGGTGTTGTCTCGGTGGGTGGAGACGCACAGAATAACCTATGGAATATTGAATTCCTATAGTGGTGCATCTTGTTACATTCTCTCACAGAGTGATGAGACTCTCTGGAGTACATGGACAGTGCCTAGCAAAGGAGGGTGGATCAATGCACCAGGCCATTGATATTGATGCTTGTACTTATAAACCTTGTTCTTGTGAAATTGAAACTTAGTCTAATATTGTATATTGTCTAAGAGTTACCTCCTGAGGGTTTCCTTGTTCTTCAAATGTGGCCAGGTTCTAAATCAAACTCAGCATATAAATTCATTTCCTTCCACCCTGACATGGGACATGACTCCCAGAGATGAGCCTTCCTGGCACAGAAGGATTAATACCAAGTGCCAACTAATGATGCATTGCTGCTTTTGAAGAGGGGAGGAGGCCATAAAACAAGGACTGCTAGCAGCCTTTAGAAGCTAGAAAAGGCGAGTGAATGGACCCTTCCCTAGAGCCTCCAGAAGGAACATAGCTCTGCTGACCCATTTTAGACTTTTGATACCTAGAATGTAAGGTAATAAATTAATGTTGTTTCAAGCCACCAAGTTTGTGGTAATTTATTACAGTAACAATAGAAATATAATAAAATCATAAAATTAAAGAGAGTCTAGTGAGCATAGTTTTAGTTTCACTCGCACATGATATTAAACTTCAGAAATGGAGGTATTAAACATTATTGTTTAATGTAATTAGGACTGGCATTTTATCAGGTGAGAGAAGAGTCAGACAGGAGCAAGAGAGTTGAGGAGGTATGCAATTATAGAGCATTGCTATTTATGTTAATTAAAAAAGGAAGTGATGCAGGGTGTAAGACAATGAAGAATAGTAGAATCAGTGTATTTTAACTTTTGGTAGGAGTTTCATAATTTAAGTGTCTGAGTACTAGTGCAAGTGAGGTTGATAGAGAGGTGACAGACCTACAAGTAAGATGTTTCAAACTAAGACTATAGAGAGGATGACATACCAGGCATGACCATGACCATGGAAATAAATGACTGGAGCAAGGAGCAGCACAGGATCATTCAGAAAAGAGAATAAGGATTCAAGTGTCCAAAGTACTTTTAAGATCATCTTCTCTGAAGTACAAGTCACCAGGAATTATGATAGTAATAATAAAGAAAGTGAAAGTGAGACTAGATATAAAACTCTTAAGGAATTAAGTAGTGTCACAAGGGTCCATATATAAATAGGAAGAGTGGTGACTTAAGCATTCTGATAATATGAAGTCCAAACTTGATGATTTTCAGAATGATAGAGGGAAAATTGGGAGTAATGAAGAGTAAAGAGGACATCTATTTCTGAGGTAAGCAGAATAATGACCCCCCCAAAGATGCCCATGTCCTACTTCCATCCTGAAACCTGTAAGTATGTTCCTGTACATTGCAGAAGTAACATTCCAGATGTAATTAGGCTAAGAACCTTGAAATGAGATTATATGGGATTATACTGGTGGGCTAATATAATCCCCAGAGTCCTTATAAGAGGGAAGCAGGAGGGTCAGAGAAGGAATGGTGACAATGGAAGCAAAGGTCAGAATGATGCAGCCAAGAGCCAAGGAGTGCAGGCAGTCTCTAGAAGCTGGTAAAGGAAAGGAAACAAATCTACCCTAGAATCTCTGAAAGAAACCAAGCTCTGCCAACGCATTTTAGACCTTTGACCTCTAGAGGTATAAGTTAATAAATTTATGTTGTTTCAAGACATATAGTTTGTAGTAATTTGTTAGAGCAAATTACTGGGTAAAGAATAGAATCCTACAACCAAATACAGTGGAAAACAGTGTGAAAGAAAAACAGCCAATACTTGAGAGGACTGGAAAAAAAGCTGTGTACTCCAGAGAAAGCTGGGTTTCAAGTAGAGAAAGGATATTAAGATGGAGGTATCTGGAAATATGAGAGGACACTAGGGAAATATTTTAAGGGTTTGGGTAGAATGGAAGATGGGTTCATATATGGGGAATATACAGATATTTACTGGGATGAAGATCTTGGAGAAGAAGGATGAACTGGAGACATGGGTTTGTGATGGTGCCCAAAATTATGAGCAATAAAGTCTTGATTCTTGATGTCCAGAAGGCACCCAGTGATGGTGCAGTAAGAGTGGTATGGAGGAATAGTCACTTTGCCCATGGATTCATAGAGGCAAAGGGAGGATGATCTTAAATTAAGCATCCAGAACTTTCAGACTGTCTTCTTAGTACTAGAGGATGCAATGTTTTGTGACTGTCTCTTCATGCTTAATGATGAAGAGTATAGAGGATAAAGCAGGAAATAGTAGAATAAGGAATGCATAGACATCATGATCTGAGTAGCCTGAGTAAGTCAATCTCAGCATCTGAGTTTTAAAAAGGCAATTATTGGCTTTGTGGCTTTTGAGAGAAAAGATTATGCTTGAAACATGACCATGATGTGTGGAGGCTTACAAAAAGAAGCAGGAGTGGTGATACATCAAATTTGTACTGGGTGTATCTGTCAAAATTAGCAGAAAAGAAGGATTTAATTATCAATACAATGTGGAATATGGCTGTTCCTCTCTATGTTGGGAAGTAAGATTTTGGGTAGGGACTTTGGCGTTTCACACTGACCTTTGGGAAAGCTTGACTCTGTTATGCATTTTTATAAGGCAAAGTGTTAAGTAACATGTCTCACACAAATAAAAGACAATCTTCAAGTAACTACACTAAAAAGTATGTAATGAAATCTCACTTTTCATAATAGTGATGAAAAAGAAAAACCATGTCTGATGATTCTCCTTATTCTTTCCTATTGAATATCAAATGCCTTATTTTATTGCATTCTTTTAATACATTATGCTTGTCCATGAATTTTGTAAAAGATGAATCCATAGGAAATTATTAGAGCAGTGATAAAAATCCTAAAGCCTAAATTCAACAGCAGTTGTACATGTATTAGTTCAGCAAGCAGTACTGGATTTTCACAAACATGCTGACTTATGATGACCAAAATGAGAAATGAATAACCAGCAATGGAGCCTGGATAGCAATAAGTGGAAGTCGACAGATGGTATGTGAATATCATGCTGGCACAGGAAAGTAGCAGAACAGACAGCTATGCTTACTATGATGACAGATTGACTGACTAGAAAAAGCTTGAATGTTCTGGTGGTGTTTTCCTCGGTGTTTCAACTGAAGACATAAAAGTTCATATTAAGCTCCATATCAGTTATAGATAGTAAGTCAAATTCAACTTAGTATAGGTCCTTTTGTTCATTTTTTGGGGGAGGAATTCTATATACTGACTAATTAGCATAGAAAATAAAGTCTTTTTCTATCATTAAGCAAATACTAATGGCTTTAGTGGGCATCCTATGAAATAAAATAAAGAAACCCAAGAGGAGCATCAATATCGTACTACTTACTTTATATGATATACTGCTTTTGATAAAATGTGAAGTTTAATTATTTTTGAAGAAAATATAGCTACTAAGGTGATTTGACCAGAAGCATCACTCACCTCTACCTTACTTCAAAAGGTTACATTAAATCATCAAAACAAGAGTTATCTATATACTGTAATGATATGTCAGCTTGTCTAAAAATCTGTAGGTGAATCAAAGGTGAATTATGAAATGTGCACCCCTCACAAATGTAAACATCATCATAGTGCTTGAATTAAAATGATCAATGAAACAAAATATATTAGAAACATCAGTAGATAGCTATCCAAAGAAAACATCAATATGGTGATTTGAAGAGATGGCACAGAAATGTAGAAAATACATTTCTTAAGAGGTTTCAAATATTACCATGTATCTTTAAAAGTGCTGAAAAAGTAATAATGCAAGACATTTTAGGTTTTATGTTTTTTGCTGTAAGGTCTCTTCTGACTTGCAAAGATGAACTACAAATAAGTGGAATAAAAAATCTTCACACATGGTCATACTATGCTCTAATACAATATTATACAACAGTGTGTAGTTGACAGTGTAAGAGCTTGCTTACTTGAGAAGCAGTATCTACGACCCCTGCTCCTCAGCTTCCTGTTCCAGTCACATTTCACTGGAATAATTGAGAAGAAATTCTAAGTACATTCTTATATACATATTTAATATAATGTTAACATATGTTGAAGAAAAATTATGAGTCTTGGTCAGTTTTAAGAAATCTTTATCATATAATCATAATCAATAGATTATCAAGAATTTTCATTCCTTTGATGAATGCTTTAAAAATCACCAACAACTATTTGTCAAATTTAGTGCCATGATGGGAAGAAATATAGTTGTGAAATGTGTAGAGACTATTAGACAGATTTTCATTTATTAAGGTAAAAATTGTAAAGTCAAGCCCATGATTACAAGTTATTTCTATTAAATTCACTAGTTCATTTGACTAGTGTGTCATCAAATGCTTTTGTGGATCCCATATATTGACTTATGTGCAGATAGACTTGACCAAATCTACAATGCCAACTTAGAGACATAAAAATGATGCTTGTTGACTGCCAAAGTAAATATTGCCTCAAATAGTCTAGACATTCAGACACTATAGGCAGGGCAGACAGCTCAGAAGTTTGGTGCCCTTTCAGTGGGTCCAACTTGGGAACTGATGCTCCCCAGTATGACAGAGTTGGTCTCAGTTGTGGTTTCCCTACACATGGCTCTTCTGCTCCTTCTATTTGAACCTATAATTAGTGCTAGAGTTGATAAATGTATGTCAGAGACTTAAATCTTTGGGCTGTCCATGTGCCAGCTAGGCCTGAATCTCAATAGAGTTGCAACACCTATTCCCAGTTTGTTGGACTCACCAGGACAACTAACAAGGAGATGACGATGGACAATGTTCATCCCAAGGAACAGAGAGAGTCTGCAACTGCAAGCAAGATAGTCCCATCCATGTGCCCCATGCGATCTAATCTCCCTCTCAATTAGAGGTGGAGTGGGCATCATCATCCCAGAATCCTCAGGATTGGAAAAAGAACGATGGACTAGATTAGACTTACTGGCATTCTAGTATAGACTTACTGTGATTCTAGCAATGGAAGAACTTTTATCATTGATGTGGAGGCAATTGGCACTAGAGGTTCTGAAGGGAGGGAGAGGGAAAAACAGGTGTAATATGGTGACATTTTAAGAACTTGAGAATTGTCCTGAATGACATTGCTATGACAGATACAAGCCATTATATATCTTGTCATAACTTACAAAATTGTGCAGGAGAGAATGTAAACTACAATGTAAACTATAATCAACGCTTAGTGGAACCAAAATGTGTTCCATCAATAATAACAAAGGTACCACACTAATGAAGGATGTTGTTAATGTGGGAAAATGTGGGAGGGGTTGGGATCAGGGCATATGGGAATCCCCTATTTTTTATGTAACATTTATGTAAACTAAGTATCTTTTAAAAAACAAAAAAAGGTATATTTAAAAAAAGTATGCTTGGTAGTTGATCATAAACTCTCAGTGTTTAAGGACTTTTATACAGCAATCTGACACAGCATCTAATGTACTTGAACCAGCTATCCAAGAATTGATATTTTTCATAATTTTGTTAGAGAAAGTCCAAAACAGGAAATAAAAAATAATGAATGAATTACTTTTGTAGAGCAAGAAGAAAAATCCAAGTAGTATTTACTGTTTACTACTTACTGGTGGAGAGATGAAAGTTGTAGCCAAATACTATTATATAATCACCCTCACATTTAAAAAAATGAGAGAGTATTATAAAGAGTACCTCCTGTAAAACCAGTCATTCTATTATCTTCAGCTCAGTTATTAGTTTCTTACAGCCATTCATCTGTGTCACTCTTATCAACTTATCAGCAACCACAAATATTTTATCTACTTTCAAATTAATGCCAATAGTCACTTACCCTCATTTTTTGACACATATCACATGAAGAATCCATGCAAAAGAATACCCAATCACTTTCCTGTTATTGAGGAAAAGTTAAAAATGAACTATAGAAAGAGTGGTCATATGAATTAATATAAGGACATATTAAAGAACTACAAGCAAAAGAATATCACTTTTAGTTATTAGAATTTTAAAGTAGCAATGATTTCAAAGGGATAAGTTCCAAATTGACATGAAGTGATTTGATTCGGGGCTAAATAAGAAGAAACCATGCTGGAACTAAATTAACCTCAGGATTGACTATTCAGTTCTCAGATTAGAAGTTGTATTTGTCTTCTATACATAGGAAAGAAACATTAAGAAAAAAATAAAGAAGAAATACAGAGCAGAATGAAGAGGTGGTAATGTTACATCAAGTATTTTAGTAAAATTATACCTTCTCTGAATAAAAAAATAAAGCTTAATATGAAAAATATTTGGACACACACACATATATATGTGGATTCAATCTATCTTCTTCCCTGAGATTAGGAGAATAGTCTAGGGATGATATTTAATATAGTTACTGAGAATTATGCAAGAAACTAAAAAGAAAATTGGCAGGGGAGCAGGGCCCTGGATGTCTCCTGCTGAGTGATGAATAAACTTCAGTTGCTTGAACTTATGGTGGGTCCCAGGGAAGCACAGGATAATAGGAGGGGAGCTTTTACAGCTAATCACAAAAGAGTGAGGGAATATTTCAATATTTTAACAACTGGTGCAGTCATGTCAACCTCAAACTTGGAAAAAAGTGTTGGTTCTCCTTTGGAAGGAGTATCAATATGTCTAACTTTGGAGCTAGCTGCCAGCATCACGTGTTGGGCAGTCTGAGAAAAGGCAATCTGTTATAAATGGGAATAAAGCTGGAGAAGTCAGACAGTAAGATATATTCATGATGCATGCCCATCCTTGTTTGTGTTTAAAGTTGTTCCTGAAGCCCAACTGCATACTTACTCTTTCTGGGAGTTTGGTTATTCAATCATTTGTTCAATCACACGACATGTCTAAAAGTTTTTCCAGAATTTGGAGAACTTGAGCTAAGGAGACCAGTTAGGACACATTTAGATGATCATAAAATAGTCAAGATTAGAGAAATGAAGAAGTGAAAAAGAGAGCCACTTGGAAACAAAAAAGGGGGAAATATATTCAAGAGTGATTTTGGAAGTAGAGTCAAAATAACTCATGACCTAACAGATATGAGGGAAGACGTTGAACAGATGATAATTACATTTTCCTGGTCAGTAAAACAAGCAAACAAAGATACAACTCATTAAAAACGAAAAATGTGTTTGAAGTAGTTAACTAATATAAGTATACTACAATACAATAAAATCAGATTTTTAAAGAACAAGAAAAAGGCAAATTATGGTTAGTGTTGTACAATTAAGTCAGAAATAATATATAGCCCAAGTTTTCTGGATTTTTCAAAAGTGCCTAATGTTATACATGTAATAGCATAAACAAATGAACTGATAAATTCCTTTGACAAGCAGAATATGGAGTTGTTAGGAGAGAGTAAAAAGATTATTTAATTTTGAAAGAAAACATTTTACCAGCCTAAGGACCCAAGTCATGGTAGAGTGAAGAGGAATTTTACAGGAGGCTTTCTTCAGGCCTTGTAAACCTTTTGGATATGTGAGACAAACATGATATTTATCAACATGTGACAGATATAAAATGTAATTCTTCTATTAGAGGTTAAGAATAGTAAAATAAGAGTCCCATTATTCCATTTCTAAATCTCAGTGCTAGAAAACCTAGGCAGTCTATCCTAAGGGCATATAAATACCAATTTGACACATGTTACTTTATCAGTCACCTCTAGGCTCCACGCAATAAGGTTAAACCTTTAGGGAGTTAGAATAAGTCATTAGAGATTGTTGTTGTGACTATATTTATATATAGTCCCTGTAATCCATACCTGTGGACTAATGAAGCTCCCCTCTCCCCTTAAAACATGTCTGCATGTAGGAACAAGGACAGAATTGTAGATGAGCAATTCCCAGGAAGGAAGGGGCATTGACATTAGGAGCGGACACTGAAAATTTCAGCCCACAAAGTGCCACGTGAGAAAAGGAATATTTTTGGATTCCCATTGAATCCAGAGAAATTCAATAGCAGATTATAACTCTTCTAGTCAAAGGAAATGTTACCGATTTTTATCATTTTTCCATCCCTCCAGGGAAGATTTAAGAAAAAGGAATTATAGGAAGACTGAAAGAAGTACCAAGAATTTGATAAGAATCTAACTCTTGTCCTAGGATGCCCTTACTACCCCGCCATCTGCCACTGTGTCTCAGTGTTCCATTTTGTTTCAGTCCTGGGCTTAGGAAGGAAATTTTTTATATAAGGTGGAGTTTGGGCTTTTCCTATTAAATCAAACTTTTAAAAATGCCAAAGTAAAAGTAATTATTTATCATAAGATTGTGTCTATAATAGCTATGTTAATGGTCTGAGATTCTCTTTAGTGCTGGAGGAAAAAAATCAAGTACAAAGAGTAAGATTAAAAAGTTAGAAGTGAGGTAAAAAATGTTATTTATGCCCTATCAAGTTCACCTCATTCAAAAAACAAGTTACAGACTTAAATAAGGTACATCTAAACTCACTCACCTTAAGAAAGCATGTATTAAACTTAAATGCATATGACAACATTCTGCTTATTATGACTATTAAAATTGCCCTTGAATGTTTCATGGACCAGATAAGTCAGGCATATGAACTTACTCCTAAGACAGACAACAGATCACCCTGATAGATAAATGTTAATACTTAATACAATAGATTTCCTAGATTTGAACCTGTACCTTGCATGTCAGATAAAATCCTGGATAACTGTCTAATTGCATGAAATATCTGGGTTATGACTCCCAATTTGATTATAATTACACATCCACATGTCATAAAGTCAGGACTAGGTGAGACAAGTCAGAGGGCACAAAATTTAAGAAGGAATTTATGCTCAGGAGCCTCCCTCACCCTCATCCTAGCCTAACTACAACATTGTTCTTGGGAACAGTGGGCATGTACCTTCAATACTTAGACTGCCAACAACTAAATGAGTGAGCTTGAAAGTGGATTTTCTAGCCTCAGTTGAGCTCAAGATATTTGTACACTTTAAACTTCTGAGACCTTGGAGCAGATCCACACAACTAAACCATTCCCAGATTTATGATCTTTAGAAACTATTGAGATCAAGAATGTTTGTTGTTTTAAGTTGTTACATTTTGGAGTGATTTGCTAAACAACAATAGATAACAAATGCTGTTATCTTCTATAGAGCCTGGGATTTTTCTTTTCTATGATCCACGGCCATTGCAAATGTGGCCTTAGCCTTGGCTTTGCTTTGTCATGGGACAACCCAGAGATTTCCAAGATGTGCTCTGACTCTCATGCATCAAAAGGAGAGTTTGGGATTTAACAGTCCGCCTGTATTTTGGAGGGAGATGGGAAGGAAAACAATGACTGGCACAGTGAGAAGGTCAGATCAGTGATGCATGTAAAAGAGAGAACCCCATAAAGCCAACACACTTAGTGTCTAAACCATGGAAAACAAACAAAAACCTAGATGTCCCAGAGAATCAAAAATAAATTCTCTCTCTTTTAATACATTTTAAGAATTGGTTTCAAATAACTCCTATAGGTAAAGTTTCAAGGAAGAATTCTCACTCTCATTCTAATATAATTAGGAGTATGAAAATATGTTGATAAATAAAAGAAAATTAAATATGGCCAGACAGAATTTGAAAAGAACCAAATATAATTATTAACAATTCATAATTTAATAACTGGAATATAAGATACAATTGATGGTAACATCACCAGATTAAACATATTTAAGGAGAGAATTAAAACACTGAAAGACATACCTGAAAAAAATAATTGAATGCAGAACTTAGAGACAATGACATGACAAGAGTAGATAAGAAGAATTGAATTAGTCATACAGGGAATGAGAGTTCCAGAACAAGAGAATAAAAAGAATAGAACCAATATTTGATGAGATTATAAATGATAATTTCAACATTTGATGAAAGATATTAATTCTCAGATTCATAAATCCCAGTGAATGCAAAGAAGGACTGATGCAAAGAAATTTACTCCCAACATAACTAGAAAAATTGTAGAAAGAATTTAAATATCAAATATGAGACAAAAATCCATTAGAAAGAAAAGTCATATTGCCTAGAAAAAAATAATGGTTAGACTGACAGCTTATTTCTTCATAGCAGTAATATTAGAGGACAGAGGAATATTTTCTGAATTCAAAATATTAAGATAATATAACTATAATCTAGAAGTTTGTATTCAGTAATGGGAAATTTTGTGCTATATATGTTACAACAATAGTAATTATATGCTTGTAGTAAAAGAACCAAGTAAAGATACTCCCATACAAACAAAACTGAGCTCTCACTGGAGTAATTACAAAAAAGGTCTAGGTAATCCAATTCTTTCTTCTTTTTGAGAATATGGAAAAAGAATACATCTTTGATTCTTTGTGTTTAGCCTTGTATGTGTGACCAGTTTTGATGAATATGTTTTGAGGAAAAGTGATGTTATTCATTTATGGAATGAGGCACTTAATTCCCATTTTTTGACCAAGGATACTGCAAGTTTCAGGTAGCGAAGCTATAAGCATAATTGTATGGAGAGCAGTCTCCCTGTCCCTGGAGAGTCTTCTGGGCATGCAGCAGACTTTTCATGAATTAGATATAAAGCTTTGCTGTGTTAAGTTACTGAGGTTTTAGAATTTTTAGTTTACCAACATTCTGTAGTCTACACCCACTAATGAACTATCAAGTAAAAAACAGTTGACTTCACTTGATCTTAGCCAAAAGACCCAGCGAGCACAAGCAGCAAGGGGGGGATAAATGAATAAATAAATAAAATCTTTAAAAAAAAAACAAAAAACAGTTGACTTGTGGGTAGAAATAAACTACCATTGACCATATAAAATATTAACAATGATTTATAATTTCCAGATTTAATATAAACAAAGCCTGAAGACAATCCCTGAAATGCAAGTGCGTATAATAACAAAGAGGGTTTATCAACGGTGTAGTATTCTAAGTTTCTTTTATTACTTGGGAAAGGAAAAAAGACATAGATTTTTGGGTTGTGTTAAGTTTAGTACACAATTTAGCATTTCTAGGAAAACAGTGAAAACAAACCTAGTGTATATAATTTAAATGCCAGAGATAAAACCATAGACTAAGAAAAATATTTAATACAACTCAATTTAAAAATACAAGATGAGAGGGGAGAGCAAAGAAAAAGAGGACCATCTAGAGAGAAATTAAAATGGTGAAAATGATCTGAATGTATGAGTAACATAATCTGTGTATAAATCTAAGCCCTTTAGTTAAAAACAAAATTTATTAGATTATATTTTTTCTTTTTTTCAGGTACCAGGGCTAGGGATTGAACCAAGGACCTTGTACATGGGAAGCTGGTGCTCAACCATTGGGCCACATCCTCTCTCCTGAGTTGGTTTTATCTTTTGTTTTATTTGTTGTTTGTTTTTGCTTTCAGGAGGCACCAGGGACCAAACTTAGGACCTCATGTGGGAAGTAGGCGCGCAACTGCTTTAGCCACATCCACTCTCCTAGATTCGATTTTAAAGCATCCAATGTTATGGTTTGATGAGAATTACACTTAAAACAAAAGGACAAAAAAATTGGAAGGATGAGAGATATAAAATGTGAGCACCAACCCAAACTAAACTGGAGTCATGATATAAATATCAGACAAACTATATTAAATGACAGAACATCAACAACAACAGAAGAAGAAAGTAAAAATACAGAAAAATAATTGTAAGAACTATAAGTAGAAATTAACAAAACCAAAACTAAACCATAATCAATAGAAAATTCTAATAAACTTTTGTAGCAATTGATAGTTTCACTAGATCCTTCCCCCCAAATAAGATTGAATATTGTGGTAGGTTGAATTATGTACCCCAATTTAGATATGCTCTTAGTCTTAATCCTCATTCATCTGAGTGTGAACTCATTGTAAATAGAACCTCTTGAATATGTTATTTTGAGTTAAGGTGTGGCTAACTGGAGCAGGGTGACTATTAATAGATATTACTAGAGGCCTTATAAAAAGGTCCCATAAATTACAGAAGCTGGAAGTCAGTGGGAAGCTGGAAGAGAAAGGAGAAAATTTTGCCATGTGAAGGAAAGCAAGGATTCAAGCCAGGGAACCTGAAGGATAGTTGGCAGCCAGCACCAGAATGCTAGACTTTGGGAGAAAGAAAGCCTTGCTGAAATCTTGATTTTGGACTACTTCTAGACTCAAAATGGTGAGCCAATCAACTCCCTTTGTTAAAGCCAACTCATTGTATGATATTTGTCAACAGCCAGGCAAACAAAGACAAATACAGAGGATTTGCACATCCCATTAATGAATTTAAACTGGATAACATATAACAGAAACATCATTTGAAGCATATATTCTTTTCAAGCAGATACAGGTAAATTTTGAAAATTACTCATGTTTTTAGAAAACAATGCAAGTGTCAACACTTCTGAAAGGTGGCAGTTTCCTATATACTGTTTTTTATGAACATAAATATTAATATTGAAATATAGCAAAATAATAATAATCCAATTTTAAAACTAAAATACTCCATAATAAACAACTCATGATTCAAAATAGAAATGATAATGGGAATTTTTTATCATTGATACCAAAAATACCAAATATGAAACTTAAGTAATGAAGCTAAAGAGGTACTACAGGAAAAATTGTAGCCTTAAATGCTTATATTAGATAAGAAGAAAATCTTAAAGTTAACCAGCAAATATAAAACAGATTTTTAAAATTCCATTACAGAAAAAATGGATTTTGGCAAAATGAAAACTGTCTTGAAAAAATAAACATTCACTGATTCAGAAGAACATGTACTCTGAAAGACACTATAAATAATACAAATTGGATCTTTAATTTAAAATATTTTCATAAATAAAACCCTACATAAAGAGAGTTTTAAGGGGATTTATATTAAACATTCAAGGAATAGATAATGCTAATGTTACAAAAACTTTTTTAGAGATGTAAAAAGAAGGAATACACTCCAACTCATTTAAAAATAATATATTATATCTTTGATATCAAACACAGGCATGAGCATTAAAGGAAAGGAAAATTAAAGACCAATAAAATCCACAAATGAAGAGGCAAATATTAAAAAGAATTTTTTTTTCAACAAGACAAATCTAATACTCTAAAAGAAAGAAAAAAATCTTGACACAAGATTGGTTTATTCTTGGAATAAATGGTTTGCTTAATATTATGAAATTGATCTTTACACACAGTAACAACTATTGATATAACATTTGATATAAATGTCTTTGAAAGCTAAGATTAAAATTACTTAACTGGATAAAGGGCATTAAAATCTACAGCAAACACAATACTCAATAATGAAATAGTAAAAAGTTAAAAGCATTCATCTTAATGTCAGCAACAAGAAAATGTACCCATCTCCATTTCATTCAACTTTGTACAAGACTCACAGGACAGTAGTTCGGACGGGGCGGGGATGAAATGTACAAAGATTGAAAAAGAAGAAACCCTTTTTTTGCAAACCATAAGATCTAAATAGAATAACTTAAAATATTTACAGAAAAGTGATGAGCTAATAAGTGTGTTAAGCATGATTTCTAGTATAAAATCAATGTATTAAAGCGATTTTTACTGTATTTCCCTACATTAACAACAATTAAACATGTTAACAAAAACATTTTTGTAGTAAAAAATATAATGCACATACTATAAAAGGTGAGCAAGGCTTTTAAAGAGACTATCTTATCTCTATTAAAATACATTAAAGGAGAACATAAATTAAAAGATATACTAAAGTTCATGTGTAGAAAAGTTTGATGATCAAAAAAATGTCAACTCTTCAAAAATAGATGTATAATTTCAATGCAATGACTATCATCATTTCATTGGAAATTGGCAGATTAATTCTAAAAATTATATGGACAAGCAAAGAAACAAGAAGGGCCAAGCCAATTCCTAAAATTAAAAAAAAAAAAGGAAAATATCTGAGAACATATGCCTTACAAGAACTATTTGAAAGTTATGGTAATTAAGGTAGTTGCAACTATCCAAGACAATTAGCCAATAAACTTTAAAAAGAGAACAGAAACAACAGACACATATTTGAAAACCTGATATTTAACAGATGGGCCATTATAATTCAGTGTGGGAAAGTATGGATTTTTCAATAAATGTACTGCAACAACTGGTTAATCATAAAGAAAAAGAGGAGACAGAAATTGAATGTGTTTCTCAGGCTAAATCACAACAACAAAATCAATTTCAGGAAGATTAAACACTTAAATGTAAAGGATAAAATATTTTTAAAAGAAAATAAAAGAATAAAAGATAATGCTTTTATGGTCTTATGATTGGGAAAATTTTTATTAAACCTGATGTAAAAAGCACAAACCAAATAGGAAGAGATTGATGAATTTGGCTAAAGAGGTACTACTTTAATAATGAGTATTACAGTTAATCAAAAGTTTCAAAAAGAAAGTAAAAAATATAAGCAAAAAAATAAAAAATAAGAACCTGTAAGGAATATTACCAATACATAACCAACAAAAGATTTTTTTAATAAAAAATAAGTGAAGAATATTTATAAATCAATGAGGAAAAACCAATCCAATATGCCAAAAGGATGAATCAGCACTGCCCAGAAGAGGAAAAGAGAATGGTCGTAAACATAGGTAAAGATGCTTAATCCCACTAGTAGTAAGTGAAATGCAAATGAAACTGAAGGTAAAATTTTAAGGATCCTATCCACCAGGTGGTAATAAGGAGTAGTATGTATATGGAGCAAGCAGAACGCTCATCTATTTCCAGGAGATAGATACATTTTGATAAAACCTTTGGAAAATAATTTTCAATTATCTACTAAAATTGAATACATGTCTAACCAAGAAGCAGTAATTCCATTTCTATGTATATTCCCTGTATAAATTTTACCAGATCCATCAGAAGACATGACAAAATTATCAATGGCAATGGTGAAATAAATTTCAGCAGCAAAAATATCCATCAAGAAGACAAGGACTGAAAAATTATACCATATTCTTATACCAAAATATTACATGGCAGTGAATGTGAATGAACATAGTACTTATTAATACACAGGGAGTATAAACAAATGCCGGGGGAGAAGATGCATGATTTAATTTATATAATATTTAATACAGACAATGACTATATATATGCATATATATGTTTATATAATATCATATAGGAAATTATACAAATGCATTAAAACGGTGCTAACTGTAAATTGTCACAAAGTTGAAATACAGTCAACTGTTTGATAAGTAGTCATTGACCTGCATCCCACAAGTGTCCCCACCCAAGCTGTGACACTTAGTCACAGTGCCCTGGCTCCTTTCCTAGGACCCTATGGACATCTTCACTATTCACTTTACTCACACCAGAGGCAGACTGACAGCGAAGCAATGAAACTTAGGCTTCACAGTCCTCTACTTGCAGGGAACCTTTCTGAATTACAATTTTGTATTGACAATGCTGTATTCTTTTTATTTGTTTGTTTGTTTTGTTTTGTTTTTTTTCCCTAAAGAGAAGCCATGAAATTGTACTGGCTTCAGTTTCATTTATCAATGAATGTACCTATATCTGGCACACATGGGGTTTCCAGAACCCTAGTCCAGGGCTAAGCAGCCCAGTGGAATCCATTCTTTGGTTCAGTGCTTGTTTATAAATATTTTAGGGGTCAGTCATGGGTTAAACAAAGAGGAAAAGGAAGGAATTAAATCTAAGTCAAGATAATGCTTACCTCTGGGGAGAAGGGAAGGAGACTGAATCCAGAAGGGGTATCCACAGATCTTCTAAGGTACAGCTAATATTCTATTCAGTATAAATTGCTGACACTTGAATATAACCCTTTAAATTATCCATATACATACATTACATTCAATATTTTTATGTATATTTCAAAATAAAAAATATATAAACACATCAGAAGGTAGAATTGACATCCTCTTATAAAAATTAAGTGGTTTAGCAAGACACATCTCCAGATATATTTGGATGTGAATATATGAAATTGAACTACTTATATTAAATGAAGTATCAAAGCGTCAAATCTCTAGATGGGGAAGTTGTTTCTTTCGTTTTCATTAAAATCTTCCTGTTTCCTCTGAATATCCTGCTCATGGGTATTGCATATTTTAGGTGTTACAACCCAGATTTGCTCTGCATCAGAGGTTTCTGTACACTGGACCATGAATCAGCTAGGTTACTTACTAAAAATACAAATTCAAGACTAAACCCAAGGTAACTGCAAAAAAATCTATGGGTTGGCCATGCAGGAATCAATACTTAACAAGATTTCTAGGTGATTCTGATGGATACTCAGGTTTTAGACCCTCTCTATGTTACTTTTTAAAAGACAAATTCTTTTCTTCTTCCCCATTACATCACTATAATACTCCCAATTTGATGTTTAATATTATCTGGCCCTTGCACAGTTGTATTTTAATATTAAGGACTAAAAGTGAAATGGCTTACAAATTTCCTTTAAGGAACAATTATATAAAGATTCAAATAGTATTAAAATCATGATATTAACCAATGTAGAATACAGCTATATTTTTAGGTTTCTGAACAGTTTACAGAATATTAAGATTAAAATAAAATATCTAATAGTAGTCATAGTACTCCAAATTTTTGAAATTTTATACCATATAGGGCTGTATATTATTTACAAAATAGCATTGAAATTGATGATGCACTTGTTTTATTTATTTCAACAAAATTTTCTAAATGATAATAATACAAAATAAAATATTATGTAAAGCAATTGCCTCCAAAATTACTCATTATTGACTTTATCATATTATATGCATTAGAAACCATAATTATTATCTCAATTTCCATTAGAGAAATATATTCAGTTTACACTTTGGCATTATTCTGATTACACAAAGTCCCATTAAAATTAGTAATGAGCAAAACGGAATAGGTTAGAATATTCAAGCAGTATGTGCATGTTAACATTCCTTAATGGAAATATATACATAATTTTGAGGTTTATAAATGTGTTCTGATTTGAGGGCTAGTATTTTTACATTTTGATTAGGCTTAATGCAACTGGCTGATTATATTAGTCAGCCCAAAGAGGTGCTGATGCAAAGTACCAGAAATCTGTTGGTTTTTATTAAGGTTATTTATTGGGGGTAGAAGCTTACAGTCACAAGGACATAAAGAGTCCAACTCAAGGTACCATAAGAGGTACTTTATCACCCAAAGTCATTTGCCATATGCTAAAGCAAGATGGCGGTGATATCTGCGAAGGTTCAGCCTTCCTTCTTCCTCTTAAGGCTCCGCAGTCCCAGCTTCTTCTGATTCACAGCTGAAGGCTGGCATAAGGCTTGTCTCTCAGCTGCTCTGTTCTCTTCAGCTTCAAGCTATCCGCTCATCTCTCTTCCTGGGGCCTCTGCCGTGTCTAATGAGTTGTCTCTCTTCCTCTGTGTTCTTCTTCTCTGTGTATTTACTTCTGAGTGAGAGTTTGTTTTATCAGCCCACCAAGGGGACTGGGACTCAACCCTGCATGCCCTAATGACATGGTCAAATCAAAGCCCTAATCTTGTAAAGCTTTTGAATTTAAATCAATCAAAGGGTATCATGTCCAGAGGAACAGACCAGTTTACAAATATAATCTCTCTTTTTGGAATTCATGAATAATCTCAAACTGCCATACTGATATTTTACATAAAATTAGAATATTGGTGTATAAGACCTCACAGTAGATGCCAAGGGTAAAATGGGTGGGCATAGCTTACTAATCGACCAAAAACCTGGAGAGGTTTTGTGGGTGTGGCTTTGCTTTTCGTCACATGGTGTAAGAAAGTTGGAGTCTCTCTGTTTTTTCCACATACCTTAAACCATCTGCATATAAATGCACTACACAAGAATATGTTTAAGAATCATTTTTTGCTGCTCCTCTAGATCCTAGGAGCCCAGTTCAAATGGCTATCTATTCAGAAATATAAGAGAACTCATAGAGCTCTCCGTTGAAATATCCTTCTCATCTTGAGCTATTTCTAGTGGTAAAATCATACAAGGATGCATTAATTTTCTGCCATTTCAGAGGGATATAAGCTATTCTATAAGGCTGAATGAAAACCACATCATATTCACATTTCTTTGCCAGATTTCATTGAACACTATATAAAGTTCACAAACTGAATGGAAACCATAACAAGCTCTCTTGTTATCTATGCTCTAATTTTGGGTCCAACCTAAGTCTGAAAAAAACAGTCATTCTTCAAACTTCTCCTTCTTGTCTCTCTCCAACATGCATTATATTTCATTGTCTATTTGTGGCAAAGATATAGTCAAGACAAACATGACACTACTGGAAGATTTGTTAAAGGTCAGTTAGCCGAGCATGGTCAAGTGAGAGTTTTGTGTCTATACATATTTTAGTAAATTCTTCCAGCTGTTGCATAGTAGAGATTTTGTGAAATGAGAGCCAAAGCAGTATTAAGCAGCCTTTACATTCAAAGAAATTGGGATAATAATACAGAGAAGGAAATAAAACAGAACATTATATGTAGACTAAATGAATGAAAGAGTGATGGATGGATGAATTAATCTAGCTAATTAAAATAATAAATCTGTTTTCAAATGGCACAAATCTGGAAACACTGCTACAGCTTTAATTAGGGAAGACCCAGTGACTCTTTAGAGAAAGTATTTATGCATATGGCTTCAGATTTCCTTCATATTAAGGCTTTTCCTTATATACCAAGTCAAAGTTTGAAGGGAAAATGAAAAATAGGATTGTTTCAAACTATTAATTATGATTAAAGTGAAGGAAAACTGATCATTTTATATAAATACTAAAACCATAGTTACATCTTTGTATTTAAAATTGCTTGCAACCTTATAATTTTCATTATTTTTATGTTACTGAGGGTAAATGAGTCAAACAATAACTTTGGCAATTTATTTTACCAGAGTACCAGTTTATTGCACATTGCCCTAGACCTAGCACATTTCCTCGGGACTAAAATAGATACTAGAATATGACTTGTGAAATAAATATATGGGCAAGTACATGCTAAATTGACTCTAACAGTATTTTACTCTAGTTTTTCAAGATCAATTAGATTGACTGTTTACAAGGTTATCTTCAAGCAATCAATTACCTTGCAAATGGGCTAGGTAATTCATGCCTGTTTAACTGCATAGATAACTGCTAATTGATTCAGACTAATAATTCATCAAGCATGTGGTTTAGTAGGTGAATATTTTGAATAGTTGATGAAAACAGTTTGCCATAAAAACTGTCATGCCAACCATAATGCCATGTTATAATTTAATGGCTATGTAATTGAGCAGTTTACAAAATTCTTTCACATGTATTATTCCAATTTTTAAAAATTAGGAACTCAGAGTTAAGCAATTAGAGCTTGGCCTTTGTCAAATCCATAAGAATTAACAGTATTAGAACCAGGACTTCAGGCATCTGTGTTCAAATCCAAAGTCTCTTTTACTACATGAAAACTGATTAAGTATGATTTAGATAAAGATAAAAAATTATGCACATGAATATATACACAGAAACACATGGATAGAGTTACATTAAAAATATGGTGATACTAAATTTGCAATGTTTAACATCATGATCATATAGAAAGTTTAAGTAAATGCTAAGACTACTATTTTCTATATTTGGCTTTTTACTACAAAGTAGTCTTAATATATAGTTCATATATTTGAAGATATTTTAATTGATTGTTTGAATTCTGCCTTCTAATAGAGCATGTTTTCCTCCCAGAATTAAAAGAATAAAAATATCATTTTACTCTATGTCAGAAATATGTCTTCTTTTCTGGGTGGTATGCACTGAGAAAAGCCACTCCAAGGTTTAGTTTTTCCAGGATGTAGTACCAACAGCAATAGGAAATAGTAAACAAGGACAGTTAGGAAAAAAGTCCCTTAAAATTTCCCTTAAAATGAGGGAAAATATAGGACATCATGGTCATTAGTTTCAAATATTTTAAGAACACACTGATAATTAAAGAATAAGGATTTGTTCTGTCATCTGAGTGCAACTTTAAGTAGTTAGACTTTACCTTACGATATGTAATGTTCATCTAGAGTTCTGGTCATTAAAGGTTCAGGCCATATAAGCAGATGCTTATGTGCATAGGGAAGTGGAGTCATCTCGCTAGTTACATTTGATGCACATGCTAGGATGCAATAATTCATCCTCTGGAGAGATTTGGGCTAAGCTGGGGATTTGAGTTCACAGAAAGCTGAGACAAAACTAGTTTTCTAGGGCACAATGTTGCCTTAATATCTGAAAAGCGTTGTTTCAGAGAAGAGTTAGAAATGCAAAAGATTTTCTCGGTGTAACACCTGTGAAACATGATTCAGCAGAAGGAAACACAAGACCAGAATACTGACCTGACAGTTTCTTCCAACCCATTGAGAAACTCTGAAGCAAAGATTGCCCTTGAGTTCTCTTTTGAGTAGATGTGTTGCCCCTGTACAATTGCCTTTGCAAGTCTTTCTTTGGGAGCTACTCCAAGCTACTCCAAAATGTTCCAATGTTCCCTTGGTTAACTGGCTGCCACCACCTTTCCTAGCTATTGGTGGGAATGGGAGGAGACAATCTGAGAACAGCATGGTACCTACTTGAAAACTGAGGCAAACCCTAAAATTACTAGCAGCTGGCAGCAATCAGCTAACTATACGCTTTACCAAAATCTGAAGGAATAGTGTACATGAAAGACCAGAGCCAAGAAAGAATGTAGCATATTTCAAGGAATTTATTATGACTGGCTTAGATTTACAAACTATGCACATACTGTTCTACAAGAAATGGGAGCCATTAAAATGTTTTAAATAGGGGTTTAAAGTGATTAGAATTGTATTTTGAGAAAATTACTTTTACTCTTAGGTCAATGTGGAAGATGGATTGAAAGAGCAACAAAAGTCTAGGATGCTATGTAAGATTTTGTTTCAGAATTGCAGGTAAGAGCTGATGGTGGTCCAAATTTTGGTTGTGAAATTGAAAGTGGAGTGAAGTAGTTAGATCAAAAAAATATTTAGAATATATTTAACAGATTGGTGAGTTGGTTTATATTAGAATGGAGTCAAAGGTAAGAAAAGTTTGAAGTTGGGACCTAGGTTTCCTTTATGGTCAATGAAAGGATTGCAAATACCAATCAGTGAATTGGGAAATAATGTAGAAGAAATTTTTCAATGAGAACATGACAGATTCTCTTTTGAAAATTTTAGTTGATGGCATGACTTCAAAATTATTTTTTGTACAATTGGAAAAAATCTTAACACAGGTTTTTAAAAAAGCTTGGCTACAGCTTTAGATTTGGAAGTTTGGCATATGGAGAGTGATTGAATATGGAGAAGTAGATGATTTAATCTAGGAAGAAAATGGAGAGAAGCAAAACCACTTCTTAAACGACATAAATATTAAAGGCATGGATGGAGAAAGAGTACCTAGCAAATGAGGCAGAAAACAAGTTGCCAGAGAGTCCAGATAAAAATTAGAAATGCATGGGCCTCAGAGTAGCTAGGGAAGAAGATAATGTTTTGTGAAGTAGATAATGGACAATGGTATTAAGTGATAATAGTAAGTCAAGCAAGATAAGGGATGATAAATATAAACTACCTTCAGTGACATGTGGGTCGTTGATGAATTAGTGAGACTAGTGTGGCAACTATTAGGAGGTGGAAAACCAGATATCAGCAGATGAATAAGTGAATAGGTGAAGACAGTGATAAAGAACACTTTCCAGAAGTTTGAGTGTGAAAAAGAAAAGAGAAATTGGGCAATGGTTGGAGAGGATATAGAGACTAAGAAAATGCAATTTCATTTAGTTTTAAAATTGATGAAAGTTGTGCATACTTATGTAGTGGTGGAAGGTAACCAAAAGGACAAAACAGTTAACAATTTAGATGAGACACAGAATACAAATTAGACAAAATACTAAATGAAGTAGAATGGGATGGATCCAGAGCCCAGGTAGTAGGACTTGTCTTTGATACAAGTAGCAAAGGCAGAGTCATGGGAGAAAAATGACTTACAAAATATAGAGTAGGTTTGAATCAGTCATTTTAGAGAATGTCATTGGAAGTTGATTATTGAACAATATATAGGTAACTGCAATAGGATTAGCAGGCAGTATTTGCGCTGTCAATTTATACTTCCACAAATCTGTGTTCTCATGTCATTTATTCCGAATTTTTCAGCTTCAGTTGCAGGATCCAAGTCCTGGCCATTTGAGTTCAAATGTCATTCCAATTTTGTTAGACAGTTGGAAAGAAGAGGAGAAAAGAAAGTCTAAAATACTGACAGAAGGGTGACTAAAGTTTGGGCCAAGTTCTCTAATAAAGTGAAGAGAGATTGACAAGAATTAAGTGGATAATTATTGGATGATAAATTTGTCCAACATTGCCATGTTTATACACACCAAAATGAGAGTGATATTTGGCCAAGTATGTATATCTCATTTTTTCTTTGAAGGCAAATTCATTTAAATAAATGACTGGAATTATCTAGATTAAGTATGTGCTTTAACTATGTCATTCTAGAATTTTACAGACCTCATGGGCTGAATTGAGCCCACATAACTGTTTGTGCTATAAATGCTCCAATACCTTTCGCTCCACAGCCTCAGCAAACCCCTAATGGTATTTGAGTTTATAACTCAGATGAAAATGAACATATATGTAAAACATGAAATATAAAAGCAAAATAACAAGCGAAACTATTTCTAAGTAAATATTATTATTCATATATCTTTTATTCCTGTGAGATAGATTTTCAGGCTAAGACAAGTAGCTTTAAATCAGGGGTTCTTGGGAAGCAGCTGTGGCTCAATCAGTAGGGCTCCCGTTTACCATATGGGAGGCCCCGGGTTCGGTTCCTGGGGCCTCCTGGTGAAGGCAAGCCCGCCCGCGCGGCGTGGTTAGCTGACCCAGCGAGCACAAGCAGCAAGGGGGGGATAAATGAATAAATAAATAAAATCTTTAAAAAAATAAATAAATCAGGGGTTCTTAACCTTTTTTGTTCCACAGACCCCTTTGCCAGTCAGGCGAAAACTACGGACTATGTATTATTTATTATTACTGTGCATTATTTAATAAAAATATCACACCCGTGCTAATACATCCCCACAAGAATAATGTTTGTTTGTTTTTTTATTTCAATTCAAGCTCACAGACCTCTGGTTAAGAAGTCCTGCTTTAAATGAAGCAGTTAGCTAAGGTTTGTGATGAACTAAGAAATAAAGAAAATGAGGAAAAAGTAAAGGATATTAGGGAAAGTTTCCAAGGATTTTGAGGTTTTCCAAAGACATGAAAGTGAGAAATCTAAATCTCATAGCTGTTTAGTGAAAGTATGCCCCCATGTTATATATTTGTCTTCTTCAACCACTCCAAACTTCACACCACATTTTATACTAACCTATATACTTAGAATAGCATTCTGATGAACGCGCAATCTTTTCCCTCTGCTAAAGTCTTTTTTTTTTTTTTTTTTGCCTCTGTTTCAGCATTCTTTCCCAAGCCCATCTGTTTAATGGCATACCCACCTGTTTTAACTGCTCCTTTATCTTTTATTTTTCCTTTTTTTCTTAGCAGTTGTTATAGCTGCTGATAGAAACCTCTCCACTGGAACTGAGAACACATTCAGGTGAGAACTCTAATGTACTAGACCTATTTTCTTTATGCATATCCATATGAAAGGCTAGCATTCATAAATAATGTAAGGAGTAATAATAAAATTGAGGCTATTAAACAAAAGATTTATCCTCTCAAATTAGCAGAGATGCATGGAACTCTGAGATGTACTTGTTTATATTTACATTTCTCTTTTTCTTTAATGACAAAATGTTTAAAAGTATATCAGAGGGTAATACTAAAAATCAATATTTACAATGCACATTTGTTTGTCATATATTTTGGAGTTATAAACATTAAATATTGAAATAACATATTGCCACCTAGCATTTATTTTACATATGATTTTTTCTGTTAAAACTTTAAAAATTTATCATTTTGAAGAGCATCAATATTGTTCCTCACCATCACTTATAAAAAGTTAAAAAAGTAATTCCTCCTAAACACATACATACCTGCTATTGACTATCAAAAGAAAGGTGCAACTGGTTTTATTTTTAAAATAATAAAATCAACAAATCCATCTGGGCTGAGAGATTTCACTCTGAAGATTGATGTTTCTTGATAATGGCTTTGTGGTTGAATAACAGGGTAGGAGTTCCATTTAAAAGTTATTAGTATAATGTCCTGCTGTTGCATGTTGATTATATGGTAAAAGACTCATGTACACCCCAAAATTTCTATTTTACAACAGTTTGGAATAAGATAGTTTCTTTTTTATATCCCACACCATTGAGTTTCAGGTTTGCCAGAGATAAAATATATTTATTAATTTATAATAAATATGATACCAGTTTTTGCACTTTTTCCCCATAGCCAGTCTACAAAAGGAGGCTCCTATGACAGACCTGCTCATACAAATATTATTCTTAATATTCCTGCACTCAAATAGCCTTTTATGTACATATAATAGCACTCACCATTTTATGTCTTGCACTAGGTATATTTGTGCATTCATCTGCCTTTTAAAGTTTATTTTGAGAACTTGGGCATAAAGGATAAATGTTTTCATCTTTTCATGTGCTATAGCATCTAACAATATTTTGAAAACAAAATTATGATCATGACATATTTATTGTAGTAAAAGATTTATAAGTCTTAAAATACTCGTTTTTATACAAATATCATCTGTAGATTTAATAGTTTATTTTATGTTAAAGTTCTTTTTACCATCAATAGTAATAGTACAGTACATTGCCTTTCATATATAAAATAGGTATAATTACTACAAAACTATATAATCATTATAATAAGCATAGCCAAATATTATATATATAATTATATATTAAATATATATCTGTGTACATTGAAATAATATGTAAATTTTCATATTTTAGTTATATGAGCCATTTGGCAAGCTACTTCTAACTCTTAGCTATTTCATATTTTTTTATTAAAACGATCATTCACGTTTCATAGGTCAAAGCTTCTATTTAAGGAGACATACATTTAGCTTACAGCAAAATTCTGAAGCTCTCCTGGTGAGAAGTACTTAGAAATAAACTGTGAAATGAAAAGAAAACAGCACTCATTTTCCTTACCCCATAACATGAGAGTTCAAAAGGAACGAAGCACTTCTCACCACTAAAAAAACACCCTGAAATTCATTGGGGAGTTTAAGGGGCAAGTGAAGAGAAGCTTACAACTATTGGTGGTTCATTCAAAGGTGACCTAAATCAGTAGTGACTAAATGTCATTAAGATTATATCAGCAAAATTAACTGTTAGGATGACCATCTTTCATTTTTACATGGAGAATGATTTCTGCTTAAAAAATAATAAAATATATTAAAGTCGTTATCATGGTAATTGTTATTCAAGAAATAAAGACAAATGGTTTTTTTGTTTTTTTTTTTTTTTTGGTTTGTTTTTCCTGCTAAGATAATGGCAACAATTAAAAGGTCATCAGGTCAAATGACAACCTGACATCAGAATTTTCAGCTAAGAAAACTAGAAACTGAGGCAAATTAGGAGGTAAGACTTGCTAAAACTTCATGGTCAAAAATGGAGAACATTTTTTCATGTGTTCCTTCACCATTTGTACTTCTTCTTTGGATAGTTCTCTTTTTAAGTCTTTTGCCCATTTTTAATCAGATACTTTGACTTTTTATTGTTGAGTTGTATTATCTCCCTTTATATAATGGATATTAAACCCTTATCAGATATGTGATTGCCAAATATTTTCTCCCATTGAGTCGGTTGCCTTTTCACCCTTTTGACAAAATCCTTTGAGGTGCAAAAATGTTTAATTTTGAGGAGGTCCCATTAATCTATTTTTTGTTGTTGTTATTGCTGTTGTTTTGGGTGTAAGGTTTAAGAAACTACTGCCTACCACAAGATCTTGGAGATGTTTTCCTACATTTTCTTCTTGGAGTTTTATGGTTGTTGTTTTTATAGTTAAGTCCTTGATCCACTTCGAGTTAATTTTTGTGTAAGGTGTGAGTATAGGGGTCCTCTTTCTCTCTTTTGATATGGCTATCCAGTTCTCCCAGCACCATTTGTTGACTAGATTGTTCTGGCCCAGCAGGGTGGACTTAACAGCCTTATTAAAAATCTCTTGACTGTAGATGTGAGGTTCTCCATTCGGTTCCATTGGTCAATCTGTCTCTCCTTATGCCAGTACCAGACTGTTTTTACCACTGTAGCTAACTAAGTAATATGTTTTAAAGTTAGAAAGTGAGAGTCCTCCAACTTCATTTTTCTTTTTTAAGACATTTTTTGCCGTTCAAGGCCCCTTACCTTTCCAAAAAAATTTGAATATTGGCTTTTCGATTTCTGCAAAAAAGGCTGTTGGGATTTTGGGGAGGGGGGGACTGCATTGAATCTGTAAATCAGTTTGGGTAGAATTGACATCTTAACTATATTTTTTCTTCCAATCCATGAGCACAGAATGTCCTTCCATTTATTTAAGTCTTCTCTGGTTCCTTTAAACAGTGTTTTGTAGTTTTCTGAGTACAGATCATTTTTGTCCTTGGTTAAGTTTATCCCTAAATATTTGATTGTTTTAGTCACTACTCTAAATAGAATTTTTTTTCTGAGTTCCTCTTCACATTGCACATCAGTAGTGTATAGAAATGCTATTGATTTTTGCATGTCAATGTAGTATTCTGCCACTTTGCTGAACTCACCTATTAATTCTAGTAGCTTTGTTATGGATTTTTCAGGATTTTCTACATATAGGATCATGTCATCAGTGAATAGTGAAAGTTTTATTTCTTCCTTTCCTATTTGGGTGCTTTTTATTTCTTTGTCTAGCCTAATTGCTCTAGCTAGAACTTCTAACACAATATTGAATAATAATAGTGACAGTGGGCATCCTTGTCTTGTTCCTGATCTCAGCAGGAAAGCTTTTAGGCTTTCACCATTAAGTACAATGCTAGCTGTAGGTTTTTCATATATGTACTTTACCATATTGAGAAAGCGTCCTTCTATTCTTATCTTTTGGAGTGTGTTTATTAAGAAAACGTGATATATTTTGTCAAATACCTTTTCTGCATCAATCGAGAAGATCATGTGATTTTTCTTCTTCAATTTACTTCTTAAGGAAGTTGAATATAGACTTGCAATGGGACCCGGCAATACCATTGAAAGGTATATCCCCAGAAGTGAGAGCAGTGACATGAATAGATATCTTCACACTGATGTTCAGAGCAGTGTTATTCACAATTGCCAAAAGTTGGAAACAACCCAGGTATACATCAACTGATGAATGGATAAACAAATTGTGAAGTATACACACAATGGAATATTATGCAGCAGTAAGAAGCAGTGAAATAGTGAAACATATGACAACATGGGTGAACCTGGAGGACATTATGTTGAGTGAAGCAAGCCAGACACAAAAGGACAAATACTGTATTATTGCCCTATTATGAACTAAATATATTATGTGATACATGAATATGGATAGAATTGCATATATAAGACCGTTTTTCTTCAAAGCTGAACAAATGTAAGCTAATAATACAAAATGTTAATATCAGGCCAAAAAAAAATTATACGAAGTGAAGAAGACCAGACACAGAGTATTATATAGAATGATGATTCCATTTATATTAAAGGTAAATATAGATCAATTTATAAAGATGAAAGGAGATTAGTGTTTATGTAGGTCTGAGGAAGGAATGCTAAGGGGTGTAGAGTCTTTCTTTTTAGAATAATGAAATTGTTCTAAAATTTTTGAGATGATGAATGTACAACATTATGATTATACTAAAAGTCATTGATTAAACACTTTGGCTAGAATAGCCAAAAACAGCAGCTATGTACAGTGGGGGAAGCATAGAGAGATTGAGGGGTGAGGAATTTTCTGTTTTGTATGTTGTTTGTTTTTTGTTTATTATTATTATTGAAATAATGAAAATGCTCTAATAATAATTGGAGTGATGAACAGACAACTATATGATTATAACAAATATCATTGATTATACACTTTGATGAATTGTATGCTTTATTAGTATGTATCAATAAAATTGATTTGTTTTTTTAAAAAGAGAACAAATAACCATTGAGACTATAGATTCTATTTGCTTCAATTACTGAAACTGAAAAAAAACTATCCACTCATATTTCATAATAACTTGTCATCCCATCAAAATAATAATCATGGGCAGAAGTAATACCTTAAATTTGTAGCCAAACGTACTAGTCAAAACATTAAAAATTTCCATTTTTGTACTTCAAAAATGGTCACGTAAGTGCAATTCCATATAGTCCACCCTAAATATGTGTGACTTTACAGAATTTCAGTGACAACCAATTAAGCTATGTAAAGAAAAAAATCCCATTATTAAGCATATTGATTACGAAAAGATAATAGACAAACAACATATAAATGCAAAATGAAGAAATACTATAAATATGAGATAGATACCTTCAATGAAATAAATGGATTATACTTTAGAGCTGAATAAAATAATCATAGCTCTTTCCAGTAAAAATAGAGATGGTGGCTGCTACCCTTGGGCAAGTTAGTTATTCCTTGTGTAATTCAATATAGTGATTTCTGAAACACATTCTTTGTTCATCCTTAAAGTATGAGAATCCACATCATTTCACCATTTACACACTGGAAATAATGTGTCAGTTTTTCAGCACCTTACTCCAAATGTCAATTAAATGTCAGCATCAGCAAATCTCCCCTTTGAAAGACTTCACCACTTCACTACTTGAGCATTACCCAGAAAAACCAGTGTTCTTATTTTTTTACTTTTCCTTCTTTAAATGATCATTAATGCAGGAAATAAAGAAAAGCAAGAAAGGACAGGTATAAAAAAATAAGTAGTTGGTTCTCTGAATATTTAAGAATGCTTGAAAAGCATTTGGATAATTTATTCAATAAGTGATTAATAAGTGCTGCAGATACAAGAAAGGAAAGGCAGATTGAGTCTCCATGGATCTCACATGGTTAAAACAAGAGCTAAAAGTTTCCATTCTTCACATTTCTCAAAATATGGCTAGCCCCATTTTCAGGGAGAAATTTTTAAAGTCCGCATAAAATAGAAGTCAATTATTTCTTTTACTTATAGACAATTACCCTAAATAAATTAATTCACAAATAAAAACCAAGAGATATACTTTCATAAGACAACATTGTTGAGGTTTAAAGTATGGCATTTATGTGTGGTTTGGAATTTATCACTATGGAAGAAAAACATTCTATGGATAGTTTATAAGCTTACATTTTGAAGTTAATATTTTCAATGGGATCTTTTATATATCTACAGCAAGTATAGATTTTTGCCTACCATACTTAGATGCTTCTGCCATTAAATGCAACCTCAGTCCAGGAACTGAATAAATCAAAGAAGCTCATTTTACCTCTGTGTATATACTCTGAGTATGGTAATTAATTGGTTTCATATGGTAAACAGTATACATGATAACTTTATGCAGTCTGGAAAATCCCTAGAGGTATTCACCTTTGAATTGCTGTTTTCATAAGATCTGAAAATCAAAATAATTTCATTGGAGAAATATGACCATTTATGCTCATCCTTTCCCTAAAGGATGGGGCAGACCTCTAAATTTCACAATGTTAATATCAAGTGGGTATTTGATAAAATAAGCAAAGAGGTGTGGAAAATTAGTTTAACATTGAAATCTATTTGCAATAGATTTACGTGATACTGATGGACAGTAAATTTATGCAGTGGAAAACTTTCTGAAAATCCACCGTGAGCCTAGAACAATGCTGTTAACTTTTCAATCAGTGCCAGAATTTTGGGTAAGAGAGATGAACCCCTAGTGTGCATTTGTGCACATTATCGTAATAAATATCACCATCATCAGCTACAATGTTAGGTGCCAATCATTGTGTATTAGAACCTTAGATATATTAACTCAGATTTTACAGATGAAGAAATCAATTTTTTATACAATAAGATATGGCTGTATGGAGACATTTTAAATGACTTGCCCAAGTTCATACAACCCGTAATGACAGTTGGTATTTGAACCCATGTTGTCTGGCTCAAGTTCATGCTTTTAACAAGTGCCTCTCATGTTGCAAACATCATCACACTATGGTTCTAAACATAACTTTTGGAATAACATATTTTCTACAGTCTCACACATGTTAGAAAGGATTATAAAGGGACTTGGAAGACTAATTTATCACATAGATGGATTACATTGCAGATGCCCTTTTAGATTCAGAGACAATGGTGCTCTTAAGCGTGAAGATTTGATTAATTGAAATTTGATTGACTGAGTGCGGTGGTTCCACACCAGTGAAAGCAGAATATTATAGACTGTTACAACGATTTCCCCCAATGAGCCACCTGATAGTGTGCATTTGTGAGGCCCCTCCCACATTGACTCTTGGCTTGACAAAGTGACTTTCTCTGGACAATTTTGCAACAGCAAGCATTACAAAATTGGAAGCTTCATAAACACTTAAACTGGGCTTGTTTTCTTAGATCATAGTCACTATATGAGGAAGCTCAAATTCTCTTCATGTAGAGAACACATGAAGAGAGAGAAAAGTCCCAGCCTCCCAGTTTTCTTTGTCAAGTCCTTTTTGGATTTTCCAGAAAACCCCTGGCTGCAATCCAATTTCACCCCAGTCACCTCCACATGGAGCAGAATTACAAAGCTGAATCCAGTTGACTCTCAAAATTATGAGAAAAAAAGTTGTTGCTATTGTAAGCTATTAAGTTTTGCGTTTTTTTTTTTTTTTTAACATACAACAAAAAAATTGAAAAACAAAGAGTTGGTTAACCAAGTTTTTAAGGAATCTTATTTCAGTGGGAGATAACAGTTTTATATGAATATACTGGAATCTCATATGACTGCGTGATAGATTAGGTAGGTAGGTAGATAGAGATAGATAGATAGATAGATAGATAGATAGATAGATAGATAGATAGATAGATAGATAGAT
>JAKSZT010054515.1:6814833-6875266 GCA_026826555.1 Tolypeutes matacus
GATAGATAGATAGATAGATAGATAGATAGATAGATAGATAGATAGATGATAGATAGATGGGAGAGAGTAGGGACTAGGATATAAATGATCCAGGTACTTTTTAATTCTGTCCTATTTTGATGATAGAAATATATTCAATACCTTTTTCCCTTTCAAACTTTTTGATGCTACATTCAAGTAAACCATGGTTTACTTCCAAATATCACCCATATAATTAGAATAATCAGACATATTAAGTCTACTTTTACCCCAATAAACCTCCGTTACTAGCAGCAGACTCATTAACATAATAGAAGTTTTTATGGAAGCCAGTAAAATCCACATTGGCCATGGATTCTAAAACAAACACAACTAATTATGAGAAATAGATATTTGGATGGCTTGCGTCTCTCTTTCCTCTTCTTCCTCTCTCTATACCCTCTCTAGATCTAAAACTATTAAATATATAAGGAATTTTGTCTCCATCTTACATAATCTGATATTTATATTTTAAGTATTAAATAATGATTTAAAGCTTCATTCTTATTCATTTCACTTTTTCTCCTCCTTTACATATACACCTAAAACAATCTAAACATGCATACCTCTTATTATAGATCCATTAGGTGAAAGAGAGTGAACAGAAATATTTAAATTTAATTTATATCAATCTATTTAGTTATACTCTAATATCAATATGCCTTATGATAGCACTATGCCTACCCTAAAAATGTTTGGTGAATTAATGAAAACTTAGGTAAGCAATTGCTAATTTTGAGAATTTACATATCTAATTTCACCGTTAAATTCTGTGCTCCTTGAGAGTAAAACATGTTTATTCTGGTATTGTTACAAAGTACTAGGACAGCTAAAACATGGGGGATGATTAACAACTACATAATAAATGAGAGAAATAATGGTAAATACATACACATTCTGGAATGGCATCTGCACCAATAAGTAATAATTCCAATCTGAGATAGGAGGATCCAGAATACTTTGTATTACAGGTTCCATTATCAAGTCTAGGGTAAAGTACAGGGTAAAGTATAGGTTGAGAGGGTATACCACTCTCAACCTAGCAGAATACCATTTGATTTTCATTAAATTAATCTAAACTATTTCATTCAGTCATAGGGATTAAACACTAACCTTGAGAATTCTAGCCCTGATGTTATCACTGAAAACCTGGATATAAAATAAGATTATGTTGTCATAATACATGCAGATATCACAATACATGCCAAATGTGCAGATAAAATCACTTGAGGGTTTACTGCACTTAACGTCTTCTGATTTTTGATGTGGATGCCAAAAGGAACAGTGTAATAATCAAGAATAAGTTGCATTTCTAAAATATGTATTTTTTGCTTATACTCTACCAAACTAGTTTTTTACTATAATATTTATGGACTACAATTAAACAAAATAAAAAAATTAATCATTATAATATGTTAATTTTATCCCTAAACTATTTAAACACAGTGTTTAACACTGATCCCAATTTTGAATGCTACCATTTCTCCACACTGGGTTCTTAAATATATTCTTTCTCCGTTAGTCTTAGTAAACTTTTATTTCCTTCTTCTTTACTCTCAGTTTTTAAAAGAAATATTTAGAGAAACAAAAATGCCAAAAAAATGAGTCCACCCTATTTTAAGCAATTTAGAAGAAAATTTAGCATTCCTGCTTCTTGGAACTCGTTCTCCAATATTTCCATGACTTACTGGGACTCCTCCTGACTCTAGGACTCCTCCTTATTCCCCTTTGCTTGAAACTTTTCCTGACTTTTTTCATGTGCCAAAAGCCAAAGCCTAGTCCTTGGACCTTAGAATTACCTATTTTTTCATAACTTCTGGTGAAAATTTTATAATAAATCATTGTTCTTCAAAAGCAATAGTTAAAACTCAACTGTAAAATCTTGTAAGTCTGGACTTTCAGGGAAAGGTGAGGTCTTTTATATCATTTAAATTTCTTTAAAATGAACTGGTCTGGTCAGGTTCTCTAATATTTTGTGACTTTGTGCATTTTATATTCTTATAGAAATTTCATGATTTTTTTTCTAGGCTTTTATATTCATAACATTTTTCTTAGGGTCCAAATATCTTCTTTGATTGCAGTTAATTTCCATTTCTTGTTTTGAATTTTAAAAATTCTCATGTCTTATTCTTAATTGGTTTCCTCAGAAGTGTATCTTGTTATCATTTCCTAAAAGCCAAAATTTGGTTTTGCTAGTCCCTTTCATTATTTATTTATTTACTTACTTACTTATTTGCTTATTATTTCATAGATTTCTTAGCTTTATGATTTCCTCCTCCTCCTCTTCCTCCTTCTTCTCCCCACCCCCAAACCCACCTTTGGGTATGTTTGACTACTCTTTTTCCATCTCTTTGATTAGTTAGTTTATCTTGATTAATTTTAACTTTACTTATTTTCTGAAAAAAATATTTGGAACTTAAAATGATCCTCTGAGAATTTCTCTGTTCACAAATTTTGATGTGCGATGCTGTTCATCATCATTCTGTTTTAAATATTTATCTTTTCTTATTTTTGTAACCTAGGAGTTATTTAACCATATATTATTTAATTTTTCCAAACATATTTTAAATGACCTATCTAGGGGTATGTGTATGTGTTTGCTACTGTCTGTTTAGGTTAGGATTTAAAAGAGAAGCAGAACCAGTACAATGTGTGTGTATCTGTCTATATATCTATACATCATCTATCTACACTATCATCTATCTATCACCTATATACTGAGTTTTCTAAATACAATCTGATTATTTGTTTTTTAATTATCAGTTTGAGATTATATTTATTATGATTAATGTAGATTTTTTCTTTTCTCATATGTTCAGTTTACTCTTTTGTTCTTTTCTTCTCTTTTTCTGCTTTCCATTTTTTAAATTGAGTTTCTTCTGCTGCTTATATTTTTATCTGTGTCATAATTATTCTCACCTTAATACCTGAGCAGATGTTTATATATCCCTGATTATTTCTTTATAAAGATAAGTTAGTATGTTTTCTTTACCCTTTTGGCCTCCACCTACTCCCTCCTAATCATATTGATATTACGTATTTTTATTTTATATTGTTATGGATACACTTTATATGTTTTGTCTCTTTGGTCTACATTTTTGTTCAATTTTTACTCATCAATAACTTTTGCCAAGATTTTTAGTTACCCTTTTAGTCCCTGTTTCTTAGGCCATATCCTAATTTTTGGTTTCTTCTTATTTAATATATAGGAGGTCCCGGGTTTGGTTCCCGGTGTCTCCTTTAAAAAAACAAAAACAAACAACAAGAAAAACAAACGAAAAACCAACTCCGTGGAGCCGAAGTGGCCCTGTGGCTGAGCGCCCATTTCCACATAAAAGGTCCTAGATTCAATCCCTGTACCCCCATTACCTCAAAAAAAAAAAAAAAAGAGTGAGTTCATTTATCTCTTATTTGACACTCCTTATGCCTGCTAATTCTGGTTTTCTTTTTTGTTTTAAATCCTGGGAAATGTATCTCTATTTTTTCTTCTTATACTTAATACTTTCTATTTCTAATTCATTCATTCATTTCCCTTATCTTTTCACTGCTGTATTGGTGCATTCTCCATCTTAAGCCACAGTCATCAATTTCTAAACATTCATTTCATAGTAGTCTGAAGTTGTTATATCTTTAAATTTATGTGTCTCTTGTTTCTAAAGCTTATGCAGGATTGATTTTTGGAGGGAGTCAATAACTCCTGATAATCCTTCATCCTGGCACAGTTATGATTTTTAAGGCATTTTTAGATAAATAAAATATTTATCAGACCATATTCATTCTCTTCAAAGAACACTAAAATGTAAAACCTCTGGATATACACTCAAATTTTATAGTTTTATTTCATACTACTATATTCCCTTGCATAAACAAAATCTGTGTTTTTAAAATATTGCCATTAACAATTAATATAACTGCCCTTAAATTGAATAATTTATTGTAAACATTTTTATTTTAAACAAAAGTGGGTCAAGTGTATTGGAAACATTCCTATACATATATCCCATATGTGCATTCAAGAAAATAACGGTCAGTGGATTTTATTTTATATTCTATCATAATTCCCTTAATCTAATTTCTAATTTTCTAATTATTTTTCAGAAATAAGCTTTGTTATCTTAGCCATCTTGATTTCATGAAGGGAAGTTAATGTTTCTTTATGATCCCTGTCTATACACAGTCATTAGTCATTTTGGCTATTTATGGGTGATTGATAAAATGGAGATTTTATTCCTCTTTAAAATATATAATTGGGAATTAATTTCATTAAACACCCACCAATTATTTACATAATAATTTCAATATGAAATCAACTCATTCACATTTGTGAAACCTAAGGGCACAGATAAGAAAGCATATAATCTGAGAGATTTTGCTTAATTCTAACAAAGAATTTTTAAATATTTATATAACAATTCTTTCACTTCTTACCAGAGCCATATGTTCAATAAACAGCTATAGATATTGATTGCTTTAAAATATGTTTCTGAAAAATTGTCTTATTTTTCAGAGTTTCAAAAATTGAATAAAAAATTAACAGATATATAGAAAGGAACTATATAGAGTTTCCATTAAGCTTATTTTTTAAAATTCATAATTATCATTTATTAATTTTTAGACTATTTTAATTTCTTTATATAGTAATAGAGTTTAAGTAAGATATCCAGCAAAGTTCTAGATGGATAACAGACACTCAATAAATCTTATTATATCATTCTCTTGTTTTCTCCCTCAATGAGACATATAAATATACAGAATTGGTAAACACTGGCTTAAAAAAATTAAATGGACAAGAGTAATATGGGAAAAAACAGTTTTTGAATTTGTCAACATCTAAGTTAAAACAAATTTTAAAATGTGGATTTTTGAGTGTCCATTTTCTTTTTGTTTCTCTTTTTATTTATTCATTCAATCATTCATTTGCTCATCCATTTGTTCATGTGTTCATTGGCAACTCTGTGCTAGGCAGTAGGGAAAAAGTTGTTGGTAGATAATATGATCCCTATGTTCAAGGACCATGCAACATTAAGGACAAGAAATTTGGGCAAACAGGCATTTGTGTAAGTTATAAATCTTATAATACTGTTTGTCCAGAAATGTTTTCCTGAAAGGAAGTTTTAAGTTAAGTCTTGTGGATCAAAGTGGATAGTCAAATAAAGAGTTAGGGCAAGAAAAACAACTTCCTGATAAAACTTTTTCATAAAATTTTAATTTTTTTCAAAATATTGATATGCATTTATAAAGCCTTGACAATCACAAGCAGGGAAGAATAATCTCCTTTCATTGTTCAGCAAATAGTCACCCCTCATGGAGAACAAATAACTATTGATTCTTATGTCTGAAGAAACAGACATCGTCAGGGCATAGACATGGCTTGTCTTGAAAGGTGTTTGTTTTCCCAGAGAGCAACAAAGTGACAGTTGCCATTTGGTTGTTTTTGTTTTTTGTTTTTTGTTTTTATTTAACTTATTTATTTCTCCCCCTCCTCCACCCCCCCTCCCCTGTTGTTTCTCTCACTGTTTGCTCTCTGTGTCTGTTTTTTGTGTGCTTGTCTTCCTTTTAGGAGGCACCAGGAACTGAACCCAGGACCTCCCATGTAAGAGGGAGGCACCCAATCACTTGAGCCACCTCCACTCCCTGCTTTTTGGGTATCTCATTATGTTTTCTCATTATGTCTCTTCATTGCATCATCTTGTTGAAACAGCTCACTATCTTGCTCATCTTCTTTAGGAGGCACTGGGAACTGAACCTGGGACCTTCCGTGTGGTAGGCGGGCACCCAACTGCTTGAGCCCCATCCACTTCCCCATATCTTCTTAAGAATGCCAGAATTATTGTTAATTAAAATAGGTTAATTTCAGTTATGTGACATCTTTTTTCCTTCTCTATTTATATTAATTCTTTCTGGTGAAATGTTTTTATTTTGGCCATCAGGAATAATTATATCACTAATACATCTCACCAAAAGCAACTTGGAAACTTTTTATGTGGAAAATATTCAGGTACTTATTTCCAATAGAAATAACACTTAAGAATTAAATAGCCATTTAATGACAAAAGGTGGAATTAGTAGTCATAGAGAACATGTTCACTTTTTGATTGAGAAATTTGAAAACACTGCATCTTGGAAGAACATATTTTAAAAACATTTTTTTTTCTTTTAGGCTAGTCTTGATGCATGCAAGCTAAAGTTAAAGTAACTTTTTGAAAAATGGTACATAAAGTAATCAATAAAACTTTTTCATGGTATTTAAGGTTGTCTTTTTGAAGTCTCACATTATGTTCTACAGATAATGCAATGCCATGTGGAGTGATCTGACATCAAAAAGTCTCCAACCTACAGTAGGTGAACCTTTTCCTCACTTTCATGCCTAAGAAAAATTGAGCTCATGTTGGGCTCTCAGAGACAAAAAAGAAATGGCAATATTTTGTTCACTTTAGTTTGTTCTAATTCCAAGAGACTAAAAGTTTAGCTCTGAAAAACTAGATTTCCATTCCTCTAACACTCTAGGGCCTTACTGCCCAACTTCTGAATGTAATATTACATCATCTAATCTTTCTTTGGTCTTACTGCATATTTTCTCTTTAGTGTTGTTTCAACTACTTTGAAATAATGATTATTTTAGTAAATATACCCATTTTTTCTAAAGTTTAGATAATGTTTTTATTTGAATGTTCTCATAAATAACCTTATGTAGATTAAACATAGAATTTCACACAAATTTAGGAAATGAGTGTCTGAGAGAGAAATTGATAAGGAGAAACTGAAGTTTCATATTTGATAAAATATTGCTGTAACTGCACTACATTCCAAGTGCACCTTCACTCCCGTTCTCTCCCACATGCAGACACCATGAGTTTAAAAATAAAAACTGGTTACTTCTATTTCATATTCTGCCTTGTAATAAGGCAATAATGTTATAGATGTTAGTTTAATTGGAAGAGATGAGAGTAATGATGTAAAATCATTCTAAGTGTCTCTTGCTGGACAGGTGGTTCCTATAAAACTGGATTTCTATAGTTCTCCAAGTTCAGTACACATAAGAATCATCTGTGGAGCTTGCTAAACTATACATTTCATATATCACATCCACAGAGGTTCTGATTGAGGTCAGCTTTGAGAACCATTGATGACTCTACACAGATTGTGTGTGATCTACTCTTTGTAAAAGAAGTGTTCTTTCACAACAGGAAAGCATCACAAAATTATTTATGGCTAGGACTTGCCACTTTAAATTTAAAACGCAAAGGAAGTAGAGGAACATGGCATATGGTTTTGATGCCTTAAGATATATCCAAGGCAAACAGAGTAAATGTATTATATTATCTGACCCATTTCTTAGTTAAAATTATCCAAATCAATGCAGGCATGAAGCTCTACTATAAATGGAAAACTTTGGGAAATATTTTGATGAAACTCTCACTGGAGAATTCACATTCTTAATCCTTAAATATGAAAATCCTTTCTAATCTCAATGTAATTGTAGATCCCTTGACTAAACTTATCATTTTTTTCCAATATGATCAATGCTACATGTAATCATTGAAGACCTTTCTGTTATACTTGTGTCTATTGATACCTGCTTCCTTCATTATAATTACATATAATGATTATAATCATTATAATTGCCAATAGTAGTTGCCATTTATTAGCACCGGCCCATGTGATATGTAGCTCTCATATGTTGCTTCACTTAATTTACACAAAAACCTTACATATTACTATTTACATCAATTTACAGTGAGGCTCAGTGACAAGCTAAGGCCACACACCTAGAGGACATCAAAAGCAAAAGATGTGTGTGTAGGGGGATGTATCTCATACTGTAGTGGGTAATTCCTGAAAATAAATTGTATAGCATATAATGCCATTTTTCTTTCAGTTTCAGCAGCTACTCTCATTAAAAAATCAAGTCAAGCTGTGATGTCTCAGTTTTTACCATATGTACAAACTTTATATTAAACCCTACACCATAGAATTAAATGAGTAATTTTGTAAAGTATCCAAAATAAGAAATATACAGAGGTCTTAAAGAAAAGATATGCTATCCTAAAAACGTAAGCAAGGAATGAAAATAAAACTTTTCATTAACAGTCTACTAAAATATATAAAAGATAGTTATGGCAGAATTCAGCTGGCAACCCATTCCCTAACCTATAAATAGCTCTAATAGGCATCACAACATTGCAATTGTGGCTTTTCAGCTAATGTGTTGCGTATGTTACTTTTGGAAAGAATATTGCTAGGGCAGATATTTAAGTGTTTTTTTTTTTTTCAAAGCACAATGATTCTACTTTCACTGGAATATCTGTTTATAAATAAAAATTTAAATCAGTTAGAAATCTAAAGAGAATCACATTATTTCCCATTAAGGATCAACAATTTTAATCATTTAAACTTTGCTGAAATAAGAGAGAAATGTCCAAGGTTTGTTTCTGTTTATTTTTCCAAACAACTCTTCTTTAAAATTTAGGCAGACTGCCACTCAGTTTAATGGCTCATATTTGGTAGACACATTCCAATTAGATACTTTTTCTCATGTGTATAAATTATTAGAATTTTGTTTAGACTCACCAGATTTACATTTGAACTCAATATTCTTGGAAAAAAACTGTCCATTTGTATTGAAATGTCTTAGATAACCTTCTGATCTAAGGTAACATTTTTTTCTAAAATATATTTTTTATTTATTTTTAAAAGATACTTAGATTACCTAAAATGTTTCATAAAAAAATATAAGGGATCCCCACTCCCCGCACCTCCCACTTTTCCCCACATAAACAACATCTTTCATTAGTGAGGTACATTCATGTGCAATTGATGAACACATTTTGGAGCATTGCCACTAAGCATGGATTATAGTTTACATTATAGTTTACACTCTCTCCCACTCAATTCTGTAGGTTATTGCAGGATATATGATGACCTGTATCTGTTGCTGCAATGTCATTCAGGACAATTCCAAGTCCCCAAAAATGCCCCCATATTACCCCTCTTTTTCCCTCTCCCTGACTTAAGCACCTCCAGTGACCAATGTCTCCACATCCACGGTATAATTTCTTCCATTGCTAGAATCACAATAAGTCTATAGTACCAGTAAGTTTACTCTAGTCCATATTTTATTCCCCAATTCTGAGGTTTTTGGGATGGTGATGCCTACTCCACCTCTAACTGAGAGGGGGTAAGGTAACCTTTTAAAGTTTAGGAGAACTAAGGTATTGGTCCAGACATTTCACCTGTCTAAAGTTGTTTACATACTAACACCTTTAATTTGACCAATAGAAATAAATTATTATAATTGGGGCAGGGCCTTAAAGTATCTTTATGGTCAAACCAAAGAACTTTAGAGGGGAAAAATAATACCTTTTTTTTTCTCTATCTTTACCACCTTAATTATAGTTGAAATTCTAGCACCTTTTTTAGTCCAACTCACAAATGTTGACCATGTCAATGTCTGCTTTAAAGATGTAAAATTAGAGGTAATAAGGGGCACAGATATTATATTATCAGTACAAGCCCATAGTTTTTCTTACTTACTGGGGCCATACAGGCACTGACCATAAAATCTCAGGAAACTGATACATCAAACCTTTTTTATGAAATGCAGAAATCTGGAGGTCTCATATAAATGTATATTTTCAGGGTGAATTTTTAAAATCTTTTTTTTTTTTTTTTTTTGCCACCAAACTGTTTTATTTCAACCTTCAAACAATAGAAAGAGGTGACAAGTTCTGATGCTGAACCACACAAGTAATAAGAAATGGAAAAAATATTAACAACAAAAAGAAAATCATTTTTATAAAAAATACTTTCCTGGCAGAGCTTCAGCAGTATTGGCAATAGCTTCTGGCTAATTGCTTCTGACAACAGTGATCTGAATTAACGCCCTGATCTTAGCACAAAGTACAACCACATTTTCTGTCTCAGTGATTACACTCCAAGCGCTCCACCTGGTTGACTTCTGTAAACTTGATCTTAGAATGTAACAGCAAAAAGGCTCTCAGAGGGGCTTGTGCACCCCTGCTGTGGCCTGGGCAGCCTGCAGGTCAGCATCCCCAATCCTTGATGAGACTGAGGTCAACATCTACTTCATCAGCACCATCGATGGCGAGGTCAATCTCTGAGTGTTGGTCCAAGCCACTGAAGGTTAAGCCATATTGCAGGACGAGCTGACAGACTTGGAAGGAAGTGGAAATACAGACAAGGTTCAGATTCCCTTGCCCGACTCTTTCAGCTATTAGATTGTACAGTGTGGACGATTGTAAAACCACTTCCAGTTCCCAGCACTTGGTTATACATTATGTGGTTCCCCAGGGTCGCTTGCCTACCAGCCTCTTGGCCACCTCTGCCTTGGACATCACGGAGGAGTCTGGGCAGGCATGACTCCCAAACCCTCTGCAGAGACCTGTAATTATAATCTTTTATATAATTGAATTCTGTAATTTAAGATTGGCTTTACAAGCTGTTAGGTCTTTCTTAAATATATTATGATTTAATTTCATACTAATAACTAAAATAAACCATTTACATTTTTATAAGGTCACCAGAATAATATATATCTTAATACGTAATGATCAGACACAAAGATACTGGCATCCAGAAATAATCAGATACATGAACCTATAAGTAGGCTCACCATGAATGTATAATATGTATTGGTGACTCAAATACCATGAGTGACTGTTATCAGAGGTCAAAATTTTCAAAATAGACTATAGCACTTACTAAACTCCCCATCAAAACTAATGTCAATTTTCTTTCAGTTTACAAGATAATCACACCTAAAAAACCAGTGACTTATAACCACGCAGAAAATACTTTACTATTTTGTCAAACCTTGGATTTAGAATTTGATATATTTATATCCTGAATATTTGGTTATTTTCAGCAAATGGTTTAGTACTGATAACCCACTCAAGTATGTTTTCAAACGTAAAAGTCTAATTTATTTCCTTCTTATGGTATTTGAAATGATGAATGATATAAATGAATTAACTTTGAACTTTTCTGTTGAAATAAACCTTACTTCTTTGAGGTGTATTATTATTTGAGTAAAATACTAGATTTGAATGCAAAATCACATTTAAGATTTTATCAATCAAATGTTTAAGTAGAATTGTTCATATGCAATCTTTGCTGTGTTTTAATATAAAAAGTATGCTTGGCCAGGAAAATTAATTGGGAAACCTAGTTTTGTTTGTCTATATTTTAAAAACAGTTTAAATAGCATTGGGTTTATCTCAAATTCTCATTAAACTTTGCCAGTAAACTATGACATCCATGATGCATTGAGAATTTTTCCAATATCTTCCATGATTATTATTCTGCTCAAGTATTCAACTCTTTATGAATGATTGCTTATCATTCCATTTTTCAAATTCACACTTAGTCATTTACATATGTTTCTTATTGCCTGGTCCGTGTCAAACGCCATTCCAGGCACTGAGAGCTGTGATAAGTATCCTTTACTCCTGGAGTTCAGAAAACAAACAAACAAATAAATATATAAGTGCAAAGTGTCATAAAGAAAATAAAAGAGGGTAAACGAGATAAAATGTGACAGGGAGTGCTGTTTGATATAGGGAATATATTTGAAATGGGACCTAGATAATGTGAGAGAGTAGCCATGAAATTTTGGAAGGAAGAACCTCCAAGCAGTGGGAAGAGCAAGTGCAAAGTCTTTGAGGCAGAACAAGACTGTGTTTAGAGAAGAGCAAATTAGACAGTGTGGCTGATGAGTAGCAGGTGAGGAGGAGAAAAGTATGGGATAGTGTCAGAGGGATAGAATAGCTTGCATATAGACCACAGTCAGGTGTTGGATTTGCTATTGAGATTGATGGAATCTCATGGAATAATTTTTATTAGGGTAGTGAAAAAAACTAAATGGTTTTGAAAGTATCCCTCTGACTTTAGGGAGGCAAAAGTCGAAGAAAGGTGACAAGCCACATCCAGATATCACCTAGAAGAAGAGCTATAATTATCTGGAATTCTTTTATATAAGGTATTTGTCTATTCTCCCACATTTATTTATTTATTCAATCATTTATTTATATTAGTATGGATTCATGGATACCTATTTTATACTTTAAGTTATAATCCAATGCTGCTTTCAGTTGACTCCTGTGTCCCCTTGACATACCCCCTTCATTTTTAAAATTTATTTATTTATTTATTTATTTATTTGCAACTCTTTATTTTCTGACTCTATAAGATGCACCAAGTTCATCTTATATATTTCCTGCCTTTGTTCTTGAATCAACTATTACTCCAAAGAGCCCAGATTTCTTCTATTGGAAAATGGTATTAGAAACCAAGATATGGGTATTTTATGTGCTTATTGCATAGGGGTGCTGATGCTTCCAGGCCCTCAGATAATAAATAAAGGAAATAAATATATCTATATTCACATATGTATTTATACATATTTCTTTATGTAACCACTTGCATCTATATTAAGCTAAACATGAGTTATACTGATATCTCCAACTCTAATCCATTACCACAGATATAATTCTGGCCCTCTCTCTTTGCTTGTATAGAATCTCTCATTGCAACAGTAAGAAACTTGGCTCCCACCATTCACCATGCATTTAATTCACTGTTTAATTCCAGTGTACATGTATAGTGTTTTTGGAATTGTTAACCTGTACCCGATGGGGTACAACTTTACAACTAGAGTATCATACTTATATACAGTTCCTTTTGCTTTTAGTCTTTCATGCAGTCTCCACTCATTTTCAAATGCATAAGTCAGCACCTTTTTCTTTCACTCCTTTCAGTGAAGTTGTTTCATACATTTGTACTGCAATCAGGTTCTTTCATCACATTCTACATTCCATTCTGGGAACTCCAAACCTCATAAATAATTTTTTATTTGCATACATTAAGGCTTATGCTTTGTGTTGTGAAGTGCTATGGATTACGACATATGGATAATGTCAGGTATCCACCATTACAACATCATACAGAATATTTTCACCACCCTAAATTTCCCCTGTTTTTTACCTATATAACCATCCCTTTCTCCTGCTGAATACCTAACAACAACCGATCTATTTTTACATCAGTATAGTTTTTCCTTTCCCAGAATGCAAATAAATGGAATCATACAGTATTTTCAGACTGGCTTCTTTTATGTAGCAATATGCATTTAAGATTCATCCATGTCTTTGTGTGGTGTAATAGCTCATTCCTTATTGTTCTGGAATAGTATTTCATTGTATGGATGTACTACAGCATGTTTATCCATTCAAATATTGAAGGGTATCCCGGTTGCTTCCTGGTTTTAGCGATTATGAATAACCTGCTAAAAACATTTTCATCCAGTCATTTTTGTACATGTAAGTTTTCAAATCATAATTAGGAGTGTATTTTCTAGATTATATGGTGAAATATGGTGTTAAAAAGTAGGAAATTGACAAACTGTCTTCCAAAGTGGCATTCATTTCATTTGTTGCATTGAATCCACCAGCAATGAATGAAATTCCTTTTTCTCCATATCCTCATCAGCAGCTGGTGCTGTTCTTTTATTTTTCTTGAATTTTAGCCACTCTTATAGACCAGTAATAGTAACTCATTGTTGTTTAAATTTATATTTCCCAAATGTTAAATATTTTGAGCATCTTTTCATATGCTTATTTGACACCTATAGATCTTCTTTTGTAAAGTGCTTGTCAAATCTTTTGCTCATTTCTTTTTAAATCAGTCTATTTCCTTAATATTCCTTAATATTCCTTGACACTTTGTTGAAAATCTATTGGCCATAAATATTAGGTTTAATTCTGGACTTTGAATATGATTCCATTGATTTATGTCTAGCTTTATACCAATAATTTCTGCAGATTAATTTCTGAAGATTAATATTAGGTTTTGAAATTCATATATCTAAGTCTTCCTACTTGGCTTTATTTTTTCAAGATTGTTTTGGATATTCTGGTTCCCTTGCATTTCATTATTAGTTTGTCAGTTCCTGCACACACATACAATAAATACCTGAAATTTTTATAGCAATTGCATTAAACTTATAGATCAATTTGCAGAGTATTGTCATTATAAAAATGTTGTTTTCCAGGATTGGAAAACAATCCAATAGGATGGACAATACCCATCCCAAGAAGCAGAAAGTATCTGCAACAGCAAGCAAGACACCTCCATCCATCTGCCCATGGCAGATGTAAGCCCCCTCTCAATGAGAAACAGAGTGGGCATCGCCATCCTAAAATCCTCAAGACTGAGGAATAAACAAACATAGAGGGGAATGCAACTATGGACTAAAGTAGACTTATTATTCTAGTATTGGAAGAACTTGTAACACTGATATAAAGACAGTGGTCACCAGAGGTTCTGAGGGGAACGGGAGGAAAGAAGAGGTGGAACATGGGACATTTTTAGGACATTGGAAGTAAGTGTAAACCACAATGTAAACTACAGGCCTTGGTTAGTAGCAATGCTTCAATATTTATTCATCAATTGTAACAAATGTACCACACTATTGTAAGATGAGGCATGGTGGCGTGCTGAGGGCCCCTGCCACCTGCAGTCATTTCTGCTCCTGCTGCCCCCCAGGCTCTCTCAGGCAGCCTTACCTGGACCCAGGACCCCTAGGGGATTTCACGAATGCTTTCTGTCGGTTACTACCCTCACAGGACATCAGCAGGGATGCCTGCCAGCAGGGGACACAGCCCACAGAGGCCTCACACCCTTTCCTGCACCACCTACTTGTGCTTCCCACAGGGGAAATCATGAAAAAGGAATCAAACAAATTTTGGAACTGTAAAGTACAGTCATTGAAATAAAAAAACTCATTAGATGAATCAGCTATATGAAGAAATGAAATTGGGATACATGACAACATGGATGAAACTTGAGGATATTATATTTAGGGAAATAAGCCAGACACAAAAGTTACTGGGAGATAGAATGTGGGTTGAGAGTGGAAACTGATACTTAATGTATGAAGAATTTTTAATAAGGTTTATTGTAAAAGTGTGGAAATTAATAGAGTTGATGGTAATGTTATAGTGAGTATAGCTAATACTGCTGATTTATAAATGGGATTGTGGCCGAAAGGGGTGGTCTGTGGACATAAATGTCAATTGAAATGAAGCTAGAGGATAATCCAGGGACAATAACATAGTGATTTTTGATGGTGATAAAGGATTGTGGTTAATAGTAAAAATATAAGAATGTTAAGAATATGGAAAATCACAACTAATATAACTTATGAATGATAGTTAACAGTAATATTGTAATATCTTTGCAGCAATGGCAAAGAAGATATCAATTTGAAGGGACAATAACGGGGTATAAGGGAGGGTGGGATTTTTCCTTTTGGAGTAATGAAAACATTCTAAAATTGACAGCACAACTCTGTAATGAAAATGAAAGGCACTGAGTGTACACTTTGAATGGATGGCACAAGGCATGGGGCTGAATAGCACAGTGAATCCTGTGGTGGAAGATGGACTGTGGTTAATAGAACAGATATGAGAATGTTATCTCATGAACTATAACAAATATATAATACTAATACAGGGTATTAATCAGGTGGGTTGGGGCAAAATATACCAAATGTAAGATATGGGCTATAGTTAGTAGTAATATTTTGATGCTGCTCTTCCATAGTCTGAAACAAATGTTTCACGACAACGCGAGGTGTTGGTGGTGGGGTGAACTATGGGAGTCCCGTATGATGATATGCATGTTTGTTTTGTAAATTCACAAATTTTACTATACACGTGTTTGTGCATGTTCATGTATAAATGATATACGTCAATAAAAAATTTTAAATGAAAAAAAAAAGTGAGTTGAAGTTGTGGATGGCACCATTTAAAACTATTCATCAATGTAATTTAGATTGAAAAGGTTTAAATTATACAAAGGAGGGCAGATCATCTAAGAAGAAATGGAGTTAAAAATAAATAGCTTGGGGAAGGAGATGTAGCTGAAGTGGTTGAGCCCATGCTTCCCACATAGGAGGCCCTGGGTTCAATCCCTGGCACCTCCTAAAAACAAAAACAAACAACAAACAAATGAAAAAAACAACTCCGGGGAGCCAATGTAGCTCAATGATTGAGCTAAAGTTTCCCACATATGAGGTCTGGGGTTCAATTACTGGCCCTGGTACCTAAAACAAACAAACAAACAAAAAAAGCACAATAACCTGTATAAGTTTGCAGAACAATTTCTTATAGATTGAGGTAATGAAAGATTTGAAATAATTCAAGGTTATGTTAAAAACATGGAACAATGTAGTTTAAGATTCCCAATATGAAACTGTTGTGGAGGCAATAGCCGGGGAGATGCCAAGACGTAAAGAGGCTATAGCAAATTGGAAATGAGGAAGTCAAGGAAATTTGCAGCTTGGTTGTGATGTGTTATCCATATGCATGATATATCAGCTAGAATGATGGTGAGATATTTTTAAAAATAAGGGTAGAATGCCCTAAATGCCTAAAGTCATAAATGGTGGGGGGAAAGGAAATCTGTGGCATATTGAGAGGTTAAGAATCTCAAAGGAGGAGAAATTTTTACTGAATGTGGACAAGTGATGATTTCCTAATGGAGCTGTAAGAGCACGGTGATCTTAACTGTGCACCGTGGAATGTGAGGCATGAAAGAATAAATACCATTCATTATCAAAAAGTCCAAGCAGGGATGGCTACATAATTTGTGGGATTTATTCAAAATAAAAATGCAGGGCCCTTTGTTCACAAAGAAGGATAAAAGTACTCTATAAGCATTAAAACATAAAGCTTTTTCTTTTCTTCTGCATTCTTCTTTTCAACTTGGCATAGTATTTTTTATATGCTATGTAACTTGGTCTAAGCAAAGAAAAATTAAAAATTTCAACTATTAACACAAATTCTTTTGTTCATCTTTATATTGTGCAATGTTGGTTTTAAATGCAGATATGAGAGTTTTTAACTTGCATGCAGAATCATCAAAATGAATTGGTATTTTGTAGCTCCTATATGTGTAGGTATTTTTTTCTTAACGAACAGTGGAAATGCTCCACAAAACTAACTCAATGATTTTTATTCCAATTTTTGATGTGCTTACATACTACCAACAAGCTCTTCCTTTGGCTTATTGATGAGTATAAAAGGCTAAAAGAAAAGGGATTATGATTTACTCTTCCTTTTCCTTCCTTTTGTGTTATCATTTTCAGCCTAAGTGGCTGGCTAATACCCAGAAGTCATATGAGTAAGCAAAAGATATGATAGAGTCCATTGGTCATTTGTGTTTCTTAGAGCACCATTGCCTTCTTTCTGAATTTGAAGCAAGTTCTAATTCTAACAGAAGACATGACCTGTCAGGAAAGTCAGTTAACCACTCTTAATTAGTTGTAGACATAATACAACTACCTGTATTCACTTAGAGTCTTGCTGAAGTCCGTCACACCATGGGTCCATCAGAATTCTGTGCTTATGGGGCATCACAAGTGCTATATATGAATGGAGTACAAGGAACAATGGCCAACACACATATTGTATGTATTTCCTCTGGCCACACTCATACTCCATTGTATCATCATGCTTCACATTAAAACACAAGTTTTTACCATTATTAAGAATTTCAAGACTTGACAACATAGCACTAAATCAAATGGGAGGTCTTTCTGAACATGGAGCCCTGTGTGACTGACTACATTGGTCACTCACATGAAGCTGGGCCAGACCCAGGTGCTGTGGCATTCTTATGGGTAGGCCCAGTTTCAGACTATAAACAATAATGGCAAAGGGAGTAAAAGTCAAGGGAAAAGTTCCAAATAGAGACTCTGGAGGAAATCTGATGTTTCTAGAACAATATTACCAAGTAACCCAATTATAACATTTGAGAGAGAGAGGAACAGTTGAAAGGAATATGCAAACATAGGGTTATAAAAATCAGAAAGAATAGATACATAAAGTATCTTAATATTTGAGAATGAACCAAGGGTTAAAGGAGACATGGAGCTGGCCTAAATTTTCCAAGTGAAACACAGATCCAGGCCCATGTTTCATTTCAGTGGAATTCTAACATGGCAACTTCTAGGCCTATATGTCAGCAGTCAGAGAATTGTGTGGTTCCTGTTTGAGACAGATTATAAAGACTGCTCCGACAACCAGATCTACTCAGGATCAGAGGTCAATTAATGTTCCCATGAGGTATTTCTTAAAAGAACACTACAAGGATTAGGTTGCCCCAGGACAGATCTAATATCTCCTATTTCCTCTAAGCTTTAACGTAATAGACATTTGATGTTTCACTCTTTTGAAAGATATTTTATCTACTATGGTGGAGTGTAAAAGAAAAGCTGAGAACAATTGAACTTTGTTTAAAATCGAAGTACAGCACTGACAATCTTAGTATGGGAAAAAAGCTTAGAGTTTTCTAAGTTATTGGAAGAGTCATAAGACTTTAGGTAAAAAGTCAGAAAATTAAACTATGCTGGCATGTCCTTGATTTCTCTGAATAAATGGACATCATTTTTTATTCTTATACATTTATATAACCATAAACTATGAGTAGGTAAAATAAGGAGAGTTAAATTTTTAATCACTGCTCGTATAGTACCAGGGTATGCTTTAGGAATTTTACCAAGGCTAACATTTTCTATCACTAGTTAAAACTTCTAAGTTCTTCAAGACATATGATGAAGTAAAAAGTTCAAAGAAATATCCCAAATTTTTCACTTTCTCTGCTTCTTTACAAACTAATAGGTAAACCTTGATGTATCTCTTCTGGGAAGTAGATACTATTCCTTTTTATTAAGATCTCATTTGGTACTTTTAAGTGTAACTGAATGCATGTCTGGCTACTCAATATTGGTTTATAATTAAATAACCATAATAAATTATAGTTAAGGTAAATTATACATTGCCTCTAGAAATTTTCATTTAAACTTTTCTGCTTTGTGTCCAGTGTTCTTTTATGAAGAACTTGCTTATTTTTTTATTAGAGAAGTTGTGGGTTTACAGACGAATTGTACATAAAATACAGAATTCCCATATACCACCCCACCACCAATACCTTGCATTGGAGTGGAGCATTTGTTATAAATGATGATAGCACTTTTTTGCCATTGTACAAATTTTTAACAATAGTTACCTTTGTTACAATTGATTAAAAATTATTAAGCTATTACTACTAAATATTGTCCATAGTTTCATTAGGTATATTTTTCCCACATATTACTCTATTATTATTAACACCTTGTATTAGTGTTGTACATTTGTTATGATTCATAAAGGAACATTCTTATATATGTGCTATTAACTATAGTCCATCATGTACAATAGGGTTTACTGTGTTATACAGTCCCATGTCTTATCTTTTAATTTTATTCTAGTAACATATACAACTTAAAGCATCCCCTTTTGCTTATTTGTTTGTTTATTTTTTTGTGTTTGGCTTTGTTTAGAAAATTAGTGCATTATTCAAAAGAAGATTTTGGAAGACTTGATTCTGTGAGAATGAGTATAGTACAAAATAAATTGTTCAGAACTCAGAATATATCACTTCCGCAGAGGAAGCAATGTCACAGTTAAAAAAAGGAAAGAGTGGGATAAATTTTTGAAAGTAGAATGCATATGGGCTATATAAATTGTGTAATTTCTATTAAATGAGGTCTATGTGTGTCTAAGGCAAATTAAAAGAAAAAGAAGCAAAGGATGAAACAATGGAAAATAACCAATAATTGAGGATTCAAATTTAAAAAGTGACACACGATATAAAAGAGAAAATGTAAAATGGAATTGTAAGAGTGGATCAGAAGCAAAAGGCCAGGCAAATATATTTCAAACTTTGAGGGGAAAGTTTAAGATTATGATAAAACATGAGGAAGTTATTATGTATGCTTTTCCTCAGTGACAAAAAATAAATTGGGAAAACATATTAGGAAGAAGAAAGATTGCCTAGGAATAAGATGTTGAAAGCAGCACTTAGGATACAACAATGAATAGAATAAGGAGAGAATAAAAATCACCAACTGCCCTTAATTTTGGCGTTAATAATTCTGAAGAAAGTGTGGAATGCGTACGACTACTGCTACTATTGATAGCATCTCTGTTAGTTAGAATGTTGCCAGAAAGACAATCTTTGACTAAAATTAACTTAAGCCATTTTCTCTCCAGAATAGTTTAGGTGTCTCTGGTCTTGAACTGATTCCACAGTTCAGTCAGTGAAGTCATTCAGGACCCAGGCCCTTTCCTGATTTACACTCTGCGGATATTCGGTGTATCAGCAATGACTCCATCAAAAGTAGTGAGAGAGCTGCAGCAGTTCATGGCATCAACTCCTCCCACAGCCAGTTCCACAAGCAGGAAGGGTAGAGAAAAGATTTTTTTCCTCCAGCTCCTCATTCTCTTTTTGTTAAGAAGAGTTATGTTTCTTAGGACTCCTATCAGAATTTCTTTAGATCAAGTGGCCAAACTAGGTCATATGCAAAATATAGAAGAATCTATGGCAAAAATGGAATGGAGCTCTATGAGTGGCTATGGCTAATTATGATTCAGTGCCCAAGGTTTGATTAGCAGTAGCGGGGTGGGGAGGTGTTAGATTAGAATGGCTGCTAGCCAGACATCCAACAATGACTATTCTAATGGTAAACATTGATGACATTTTTCTATGTACCTGGCCTGCTGTATATATTTTATTTAATTTTAACTTACTTATGTAGTTCGCAGAGTAATAATCTCTATTTAAAATATGAGCAAATAAAGTTGTGAGTTCGAATAACTTGCCCAAGGTCACACAATTATGAAAATGATGCCGGATTTGTGCACAGTTCTCTTTATCCCTCAAGACTATAAGTAGAACATGAAAGATGTAAAACCTGCAAACATATACCACAATGAAATATGAAGCTATCTTTTAGAGAAAATGTTATTATATAATAATATATTAAATCTTTGAAGCTTTTTTAGAAGGGTGTAATTTTATGTACATGAATTATGATATAAAAACATAAGTTTATCTCATTCTATATATATCTACTAAGGCTTATGATATTCCTTGGTCCAGTGGGGAGTTGGGTACCAAGGTCAATGGAAATTTGTGTGTGTGTCCCTCTATATCGTCATATCTGTTTTAAAGATAGGGAAAACTTGATCCTTCTAAATAATGAGAAAGAACAGTGTTAATATTTTGATAAACAGAAAAAGATATAGATTAAGTCAGGAAGTAGTTGAGTTGATATCAGAGAGAAAAATAGAAGTTATGAGCATTATCTTTTACCCTCTCTAGAGGGCAAAGAGGTACTAAGAATATTCTATTCAATCTCCACTATTTCATTAAGGGGTCAATTGAGGCAGACCTAAAAGGCCTGGAATCATAATCCTGTGTTTTGGAGAAGGAAGATGGAAGAGATTGCTGATATTCTTGATCTTTTCTCCCTAATTAATTCTGACCCATCAATAATAACTTGAGTTAAATGAAGAGTTATCCTGTGTTCTTCACATCTGGAGTATTAATTTCTCAAAAGCTACAAGTTCTTTTCTTCCTCAGATAGTTCACCAATGATGTTCCAAGTGAGGGAGGGGCTCATTGATAAGTCTCATCTCCTGATGAGTCAATAAGGGATGGAATCCAAAGCACAAGAGTAAATACTAGTCTTGGCAAAGAGGAAATATCTTCATCTATAAAATTTCAAAGAAGAAATAATGCCTTTATGGGGGAGGTAGATGTTTTAAATAAGAAAGGTAACAACTAATAGATTATCTATTATGGCTGTCCTTATCTTTGATGTTTCACAAAAGCAAGTGCATCTGCATAAAAGGAACCATGGAAAGGGCTTGAGAAATTAATAAAGATTGAAAGTAGTTTGACTGTGGAGAACAAGATAGGGGTCTAATTCTAGTTATTTAGAAGGCTGATCAACTTTCTAAATAATTAATTGACTGTAACACAATCCTCCCAGTTTTGTTTTTATTTGTTTTTTAATCTCTCTCTTTTTTTAAAAGCCTACATTATTCAGCATTCTTAGTGGAGAAAAGACTCAATTTTTGTGTGGATGCAAGGAATCAAGGTGTTGAGAGTGGTAACTAAAATCTATGGTGAAGTTGTAGTATATTATAAAAAAGTTATAGTATGTAATAATATATACTTTATTATTTTATATAATAAAAAGTAGATCGATATAGAAGAATAGATGGAAGCAAAAGAAAAACAAAGAAGATTCTATGGCTGTCCAATAACCCTTTCTGTGATTATGGACATGTTCTATAATTTGTGTGTCCTCTAACTACACATGACTATTGTAAGCTTGAAATGTTGGTAGCATAATTGAGGAACTGAATATTTATTTGTATTTTGTTTTAATTAAATTTAAATAGCCATATATGATTACATATGGATAGTAGCTACCATATTGGGCAGTGTGGTTCTAGGGAATGGAGAAATGAATAAACCTAGGATTGTGGACAGATGTGATGGTTTAAGATACTAAAAGCAGATTTCATTTATTGAATGCAATTTGAAAAGTAGTTAGGCTGAGAGTCATGAGAATGTGAAGGATCTAGAGATCATTTGACAATGCTGAATTGCCTTTACTTATATTGCATTAAGAGGATTATGAAAATGTCATACAACTAAAGTATATTCACAATCATATCATGAATGTTTTAGGCAAATGGCAGACCTCTCTGTGCTGTAATAGCAGGGTGAGTTTTCTCCTATGCTTTGGAAAGCAGTAAGTCAATTCTGATACAGTTGAAAAGTGATCTTACCACGCTTCTCATTTAACATAGAAATCTATATATCGTTGTTTGGGTCTGTTAAACTATAAGGAAGCAGTTAACTATTATATGGAATTTATCCCAGAGTTTAGTGCTGAAAAAGTAGGGGGGGGGGACGGTGAGAGAAAGGGGAGAATTGACAAGTGAAACTTTGGAGAAATTAAGGCAAATGTTCCTAATACAAAAGGAATGCTGTATAATTACATACTATCACTTTCCATCTCTCATAAACTCTGCCTATTTCTCCCAAAGAATTTCTGTTTAGTAACTATTGAGTTTTCAAGTTCATACTTCTTATTTCTTCTAATGGATCAAGTCAGTACTCATTGGGTCTGAAAATAATTATATTTAATTCTTCTGTGGATTGGCTGCCTCAGCCTATATTTTAAACTTACGATAAAGCTAAAAACAGAAAATTATGGCAACCAGATTCTCAACAAATACCTGATAAGTTTTGATAGATTTAAGTTTCTTCAGGCTCCGGTATGGATAGTCATTGTACTAAGTGAGACATGGCAATCTATCTGATTTGCAGATTTCAATGTGGACTGTCTTCCTACAATCTAACTTAAACCTACACACCCACAATATAAATCAATTTTCTTTTGTGCCTTTTAATGAATAGAGTAAGAAGGGCTCACACATAACTGTACTATGCTTTGCTTTCTTTTCTATCTAGGCCACATAAATGCATTTTTATGCCCATGTTATCTATGGATGGCTAATAAAAGTTACTTTAAAAATTAGTTAGATAATTTCTTCTTCCAGCGTATGGTAATTCTTAGTGATTTCCCCCATTCTCTACCTCCCCACCCCTGAAGAAGAAAAAAGCACTTTAGTCATACTAGTCTTTGAGATGACTTGCAAATTTTCTGAAGTTGCTGATTATTGACATTAACATTCTTTAAAATATGAGGAGGTTTTGATTTTCAATTATCTCTGGGATTTCAATTGATTTCATGTAGTCAATTTCTCTGAATAGCATTGCAGAAAGTATTGATGTTCATTTTCATTCTTGCGATGGATAAGTATTTCTAAGACAAGTGACGCATTTCAGTGGCATTAAGATCTTTAAAAAAAAAAAAAGCAAGCATGTAATCAGGTGGGTCAGGAAGAATTTTTGTGTGAAATGTAGAAGGCCACATTCACTCTGTTTATTCCCTAATGATTTGAGCATATCAGAGACACATGCACCTTTATTGGTAATATTTACTAAGAAGCACAGGCAAGATTATATCCTATAAATGCACCAGGGGGTGCTTAAATTGTGAATAATTCATACTTTAATGCATAGAAGAACATTTAGGCTAGTTTAGAATATTAATTATAGCATTTCCATAGGGCAGAAAAATAGAGCAGGGAAAACTATTCGGAAGCAGAAATTTTTAAACAAAACAATAAATAAATAACACCAAGTTAAGCACCTACTGAGGCCTTTCTTGTTTATTAAAACAGAAAAAGATTGCTTTAGGCTCAGAAAACAAAATCTGTACCCTTTCTATGCCTTTCCCTCTCAGATCAGATCCTCAAATCACATTAACTTCTTATAATCCACATTGAGATATAAATATATATTTTCCAAACGTGTTTTAGTAGGTTACTGCTTTCAGAATTTATATATTTTGGAGCTGAAGATGACCCTGAATATTATGTTGTCCTGAACTCTAGAAAATGCAAGTTCAATGAGGTCAACATTTTCTAAGACAAAAAGAGCACTTAGTGCTGAGCTAAAACATTACCTGGGACTCCTGATTCCCACTCTCTTGTAATTGTCTACATGTTTCTAGATTCTATTTTTGTTTTTCTTACTGGATGAGGCCATTCTCTTGATAGGTTAGCCCTGGGATCAGTGCCTTTTTCCAAGTCAGAATATACGATAGGTTGGCATGTAGGAAAGATTGCATCAACTAATTCTGAATAGTTGAGAATCAATATCAATCATTTTTATTCCTTCAAAATATTAAAACAAAGGAAAGTACAGAAATAGAGTGATCATTAATTAAGTTTTTAAAATACTAATCGATACAGGACATTTCCACACCTGGTAAGGAAAAGTTGCTTTTAATTTATTTAAAACCATAGAACCCAAATATTTATAATAAATAACATAGACCCACCTCCTCTATAATTCTGCCTATATTTCTGACTCATAGGGTGCTTCTTGCCTCCTCTCCTCCTTGTGTAATTACTATCACAAAGATTTAGAGCATGCCATTATTCCATAATTTCCATGTGTCTCTTTCTGTCATAGCAACTACAGATATGTTTTTTCTCTTAAGAGTTTACATTTCTCAGAATTTCTTATAAATGGAATTGTGCCATGTGGTCTTTTGCATTTGGCAATTTTTACTTAATATGAGATTTTGTAGATAAATCCATGTGATTGTGTGAATCAATACTCCATTTTACTTATGAATAGTATTCCACTGTGTGAGCATACCATATTTTGTTTATCTAATTCATCAGCTTATGGACATTTAAATCTTTCCTGCATATGGCTATTAAGGTTGTTATGACAGCAAATGCAAGCCTTTGTGTTTGCATACATTTTCATTTGTCTTGAGAATATATATAAGATGGAGTTGCTGGGCCACATTACAAGTGTATTTTAATTTCCATTGGTTTAATAGTGTCTTTCAATGAGTGAAGTTTTTAATTTTAATAACGTCAGTTTATAAATTTTTACTTTATTGTCCATATATTTTATGTCCTTTCAAGAAATATTTATATAAAGCAAGATCATAAATATTTTCACCTAAGTTTCCTTCTAGAAGTTTATGGCTTTGACTCTTAAATGTTGGTCTCATACCCATTTTGAATTAATTTTTTCTGTTTAATATGAGGAAAGAATCAAAGTTCATTTTTCCACTTTTGGCTATGCATTTACTCTGGAACCATTTATTGAAAAGATTATTCTTTCACCATTGAATTAGCTTGGCACCTTGTTCAAAGAACAATTGGCAATACTAGTGTGGGTTTATTTCTAGATTCTCAATATATTCATTTAGTATCTTTCTATATATTCCTATCCAATGTGTATGGGGTTTCTTTTGAGAAAGAAAATTCAGAAGTCATTTTAGAATTTAGAGCTGAAAGGGATGTTATTTACATTTAACATGTCAAAAAAACCTCAGACCTAGAAATATAAAAGTTTTTTCCAAAATAATATTTAATAAATGATAGAAAACAAATTAGAAGATTTTATGTCCTCTAGTTCAAATATCAGGTTACTTTTTCATTTGTGATGTACACATTTTTTAAGACAATATTGTTCTTTTCCCCCCAGGTGGCATTTTACATGGAACCATAATGGATAAAAGTGTTAAAGGTAAGAGCTGCTTTATTTGAGACAAGGATGAGTTAATCTCCTCAACCTATCACCCCTTTTTGCCCCAAACTTAGGGTGCTGTAGAACAGACATTGATCCCCACTGTCATATTTAAATGCTGCATTCCCACTTCATATGCTTGGTATAGAAGAGGAATTGGGGGTAAATCAGTCTAAATGCAATTAGATATCAATAGATTTCAAAATTGTTGATTTAAATTAGATAATATACATTTCTGAGGAATTTAACTAAAAACATCACCAGTGTCTTAATATACATTCACTTTATGTAGGTATCATCTCTGAGAGGAAGAAGAACACATTTAGTAGACTTCATTTTATCTCTTTTGTGAATAGTTATCTAAATATGTTATGCTGCCTTAGAAAAGAATTTTAAAGAGTGTTATAAAATGAGGAGAAAGAGAAGTGTTTTAATTGGGGAGGAGATAATCAGCTAGACAGTTCTAGAGCATTATCTGGTGATATCAGTAGTATAGCCTACTTACACGGGTCTGTATTTCTTTACAAATAACATCACAGAGCAGGAAGATTTGTCTTTGTGAAAAAGAGACAAATGTCTTTGAGGGAATGGTTCTCTACCAAAGCATTAAATATGCTTTCTTTCTATTAAGTCTGAATAAGATTCACAAAAATAAGCTTCATTAACTTTACTGAGCACTTATTATGACAATTTTCTCATTTGATACAATACCCACTGTATTAGTGAGCCAAAGGGGTGCTTTGGGATGCAAAATACCAGAAATTGGTTGGCTTTTATAAAGGGTATTTATTTGGGGTAGAAGCTTACAGTTACCAGGCCATAAAGTGTAAGTTACTTCCTTCACTGAAGTCTATTGCCATGCGTTGGGGCAAGATGGCTGCCCACATCTGCCAAGAGTTCAGGCTTCTTGGGTTCCTCTCTTCCCAGGGCTTGTTTCTCTCCGGGCTCAGCTGCCCTGCTCTCTCCACAAGGACAGCTATAGACTATCAGGCAACTGCCTCTGTCTTTCTCCCCAGAGCTCAATTCTCTGGGCTCAGCTGCTCTGCTCCTCTGTGTGCTTACTTCCTGGGGCTCCAGCATTGAAACTCCCAACTCTGTCCTTTGCTATGTCTTTTCTCTGTGAGTCCCTGCCCACCAAGGGGTGGGAACTCAATGCCCTGCTGACATGGCCCAAAGTCCTAATCATTAAAAATGATACCTCTGACAGACAAGTTTACAAACATAATCCAATAACTATTTTTAGAATTCATAAACAATGCTAAACTACTACATCCACTAAAATAGTTTCACCTATATTTTTTATAGGAGGACACTGAAGTTTATAGAGGTTAACTGATTTTTCTCTGTATGAAACAGCTAATAGTTTGTGAGACAGCATCTAAACCAATGTCTGTTTATGCCTTGGGGAACGAGTTCATAATATCATCATAATAATATTAAAAACACTGGTGTTATATTTTAATACATACATTAAATCTTTATTAAATAAAATAAAAAGCAGAGCAGATGAAGTAGAATGTCTTACATAGTAAAGACCATGCTGGTTTCTTTTGCCTCAATTCTTACCCCTGAAACAATGCAATGAAAAACAGATGTCATCCTATACATGCCAGGGTCTGAACTATCGGTAAGTATCCCAAAAATATAAATCTGGTGTTTATATAGGAAAGGGACAGCTGTTTGCTCTGATTCCTAAGAAGAGACAAACTTGCTCCTTAGGAATGCAAATTAACTTCTCCAGGGATAATAAAAACCTTTAGTGTGCAGCTCTACAAACCAGATGATGTCTTCATGGTCCTGGATCTCAATTTTCCTCTTTAAACATTAATGCAAGATTTGTGAGAAGTAAATCTCTCTGGAGGTTTTACTATCTATTCAGTTATAAGTTAAACTTGAAAAATTTTTTTAGCTCAAATCCTATTTTCAGTAAAATTTTCTCAGAAGCCCTAATCATACAGAAGCATACAAACATATTCTCTACAGTCCCACAACTTGGTCCACTCATAAAAATGTGGCAACAGCCATAAGGATGAAATGTAATAGTGTACAATATATGACTAAACCAGATACTAGGACTTCCTGAGATTTGCTGGCTTGTGAAAACATTTTCTCACCCCAGGAGAACTGATTCATATTGAATTCCAAGGACATTTGAACAAATACTTGGTTTGAATAGATGTGTTTTTAAAGTCCTTTTTAAATTATCAAAAATAAAGTTGTTGGATATCTGGAAATGTGTTCGACAAGTATGGTGAACTAAACGATACGATGAATGTCAAAGCAGAACTTGTATGAAACAAAGCTAAGTTGAAATAGTGATATAATTATTTTCCACAGGGAGTGAGGTTGAAGACTAAAATAGTCTTTGCACATTAGAATATATATGATCAAATAAAATCCAGCTTATAATTGAGTAAGCATTAAAAAACTTTACTTAAACCAGTTGTAACAAAGCTTTCTAAAATAGATTTCTGTAAACACCAGTAAACTATCAAATTCCTATTTAGAGATGAACAGATAAAAATTTAAAGAGTTATGAGTTGAGAAATCCTGATTCTCTCCATGCCATGTTTTTTGCAGATAAATGTGTTGTATTGGTACGTTTGTGTGTTGTCATGTTCATTCAATCAAATGCTTCTATAGAGATTCCTAAATGGCATTCATAAGTTGAGCTCATGAGGGCAGCATCAATTATTCTTTTGGTCCATGACATTTTTATTCTCAAATAATTTGGACATACTCCTTTGGTAGCATTTGGTTCTTCTGTCTGATCATGTACAAAAGCATTTATGGAAAAGGGAAACTCAAGAGCTTTTACTAAGAGCTGGAGAAATGCCAGTGATTTCAGTAATTTTCTCTGTAAAATTGTAATGGACAAAGGAAAGCAAGTTAAATTTCAATGTTAAAAAAAAAAACTTTGATTAGAGCATATATATTTATTATTGTTTATTCAAGTGTAGTTGTAAGGAAAATATCCATCACTGATCCCTATTATATTTGTATAAGTTCTATATTTATAGCTTGCTGCTGAAAGCTTAGGCGTTTTGATCATGAGGGGTGAACAATTAATGCCAATCTACCTATGAACTTTGTAAGCATTAATATTTAGTGAGTGATTCTTACTGGTCCTAGAAAATGGCTTCTCTGTTCTCAGGTAAATAAAAAAGGTTCCAGTATGGAAGTAGTAGTTATTCATTCATCGGTGAATAATTATTGACAATCAGCAGTTTTATCAAAAGTTTAGAATGGTTTCTGACCTGAACTTCAATGGACTGTTCAACACCTTTCCTCTGATGTGCACATTACTAATTCTATTAACTTTAAAAGAAGAGAAAAGCTATACTTCAGTAGCTGGAGACGTAATTCCAGTAACTGATTGAACTCACCAAATGGAAAAAGTAAAACTGAGTGAGTGTGCAACTGAAGTTTTGTGCAATTGAAGTAAATGAAAAGCCCTAGGCCTGACACTAATCTTTTGAATTTATAGATTTCTTACTTGACAGCATAAACAACTTGGCTTACTTTGCTCTGATTGTAAAATAGGTGACTGCCCAAATCTAAGCAGGACACTGGCCCATGAAAGTGTTTGACTCCCAAAATAAAAGTGATTGCCTAACTCTAAATTTCATAGTAAAATAAAAATGAATAAAAATCAATTATTTGGGCATTACTTCTATTATGCTCTCATAGTGTTCCTTATTTCTCTTGTGGCATATTTAATAATTTCTTCAATTGCTTATATACTTAGGGCAATGGGCAAGACCTCATTTATTTGTATATCCCTAGCACTTTGGACAATGCTTGTGCATAGAAATGCAGAGATGTTTCTTGAATCAATAAAGTCAACTTAGCTTCTTATGGACCTGAGACAATTGACGAAATGTAAGTGGGGCATATGAGCAGATTGTATTTATATAGCTTTATATCTTGGTACTTTTTAATATGTTTTTTTAAATAAAAGGGGACCATAGAAATGATCCAATAATTCAACCAAGTCACATTATAAATCAAGACTGACATTTGGACATAGAAATACTATAAAACTTAGATATACAAAATACAGAATAATTAATGGATAATCTCATCAGTGACCAGATGAGCCCATTCAGACCCAGATCTGCTTAAGTTGATATTTTGAGGTTCACTACCAAACTAGCAAACAAGAAGTGCAAACTTTATAATAGATAAGATCTACCCAACTCCTTGAATTCCTCCTTGTTCTCCACAGAGATGAGACGCAAGCCCTGTCCAAGGAATCAAGAATTTGAAGTTTTACTATTAGGGTGGGAAGAAAATCTATTGGTATTCAGGGGTCTTTCTGCTACTGGAGTTAACATAATTCTTACAGTAATTCTTACAGTATGATCAGGCCTTAACATGGCCTATCCATTGCCTAAGACACCAGCTCATACAGAGGATCCTGGTGACATCTACATCTCAGCCTGAAATAAACCAACTGATTGTCCTTTCTTTTTGTTCTGTGAATTGTCTATCTGCTCTAGAATGAATCTGTAGATTAGGGGTACATTTCATCCAGAAAACAGATCTTTCATTTAAGGTCCTTTTGTGGCAAATTATATACCAATGCCTAGCATACCCTTAAGATTCCTGAGAAATTCAATAGAATACTACTCTAATATTACATGAGAGATGGTCCATGATCACCGGAGAATTTTGAATTATTCTTTTCTCCCCTTACAACCTTTCAGAAGGTCATGCTTTTTCTTTAGACGGAGGAATTATAATGGTACATAATATAATGCATAATGAAATGTCTTTAGCTTTCATAAAATCTTAAGGAAAATTGGCACATAAAATATATTTATTAAAAACACATGAAACAGGTGTTCTATCAAAAGGAATTAAAATAAAGCCTGCTTAAAACAACTGTGGATTGATTACCCATAGATTGTCTTTATTCTCTATCTTTATTCTCTTTAAAACATCCTTTTTTAAAGATCCTACTGAAGGACACAAATGAGTTGTGTTACCACTCCCAGTCATCCTTCTCCACTCGAATCACGTGACTTATTCTGCCATTCCTATTGCTTTGTCCTCCTATTTCATATGTTGCTGCAGGCCGTGTTAATGAACCTGTGTTCTTCTAATTCTCTACCACCTAGTTCCACCCACCAGAGAAACTTATAAATCTTATATTTATCTTTTTCAGTCAGGATTATTGGCTTGCCAACTTAGTGTGAAAGGGATTAAGTGGCACATGAAAATGCCACAAGAAAAGATCCTCTCACTCAAGTTAGAGATCTCTGCCAACTCGAGATAATATATAATTGTTGTTGCTTTATGACTATGATTGTTATTTTCTGAATGTTCCTTCATTAACCCTGTACAGACCACTAATTATTCTTCCAGGGAAAATTTCAGGGGTAAAAAAAAAAAAAACCAAAAACTGAAGTTTGTGTTATCAAAGATCATAAGAAAGTTGCTTTGGAGCAGGTAGGACTTTATGGGATATGTACATCAAATGTTAAATTTGAGTTACTCATTTATCTGTCTAAACACAAGAATTGTTTTAGTTGAATTCACTAATTTTATCACTCTCTATCTTTAATTTCACTCTGCTCTTCTCTCTATAAGAAGGAAGACCAAAAAGAGGGCCCTATAACAGTGAAGATTATGAGTTATCTAGAGTAATGGTGAATTAACCAAACTGGCATGCACAGTATTTGGAGAGGAGAAACTAGGAATGAGGAAAATGTGAATTAGAGATATAACTTTGTGAGTCATTTACCTTGAAATTGAAGTCATAATTTTTGAAAAATAAAATTTTGTAATCTCTATAGCCTAAATTTACATGTAACCAATCCTGAGGAAGGATAAATTCTATTAAGACAAGTTTAAAAAATGATACATTAAAATTGAAACAGCAAACAAAGAACAAAGGTGACTGAATTAAATCATTTTCAATCCTTTTGAAATACAAAGTAAAATAATTTCAGAGAATGTTTTTATAATTATAGATTTCTAAAGCTTCTTTAAATTGTAAATTTTTCACCCCTAATTCAGGATTAAAAGGAATGGTGTATATGCAAGAAAATTAAACAGTAATGTTTCAAAGATCTAACTTATGGTCCTAATTTTGTCACTTGAAACATGTATTTGTTTATTTAGATAACAGCAATTTCATGATCAGCTAATATATATTTTAGCACATATATATTTTCTCATCTATAAAAAGTAATTTTTTTTTCATATAGTAGTTGTTTTAGTTATAGGACATGTCACGCAATAGCAATCATCCTAGTACCTGCCAAATAGCAATTTATTTATTCTCTGTATTTGATTTTTGGTATAATTTGATATATTTAACTTATTGTTTTCCATCTCTGAGACGAGTATCATCTTATTCCTTATTCTTCCTCCTATTTGTTAATCTATCAAATTCTCAGGTGGTGCTGAGTGCATACAGCCATTGCCAGAGGCTGAGAGGCTATTGATTTGATAGTTGTTTTTTAATCAGTATGAGCCTGGCACTTCAAAGGACCTTTTGTAGCCAACCCATCTTGGCTCACTGGGCAAAGCAAATTCCCAGGCCAATAAGAAATACCTGCTGAGTAAAATAAATCACTTGAAATGGTGTAAAAGCAAGAAGAGTTCTTTTTCATTTTTCAGTTCCAATATGTGTTGGTCCCCTTCCACCAAACACATACTCTGTCTTGGGATCACAAGTGTCGGAAGCTTTAAATTCTACAATGGGAGAATAAACAACTACTTCCCTGTTTATTTGAGAATGTCACATTATAAAAGTAGGATGGAAAAATAAATAAATTAAAAAAGGAAGTGGTATCATACTTTAGACCTAACGGTAACCTTTCTAATTCAATACAGATTATTTTTTTCTGAATCTAGGTTAGAATATACATAACCACTTTCAGAATTTTCCCTAAAAGTTAATCTCCATAACATGCTTTTAATAATCAACATCTATAAGCCATATTTCCCCTTATATCTAACTGGTGTATCCCTATTGGTTTAATTTAAAATTATCTTATAGTTTTGTCTATTTTGAAGGTTGGCTAGAGACTCAATGCTTAGAGATATATTTATTCAAAGATTTGCTTGGTTTTAACATGCTTGTTGGTACCTTCGTTGAAATTTCATTGGCATGTATAAAGTTCATATTTCTAAAAGTGTAGAAAATCTTTAGAATATTAAATGTGGTCTACTAAATACTTTGTAGGCTTGCTCCAGTCCTACAAGGTCAAGAGTTATATTGAAGACCTTTAATTGTGTGGAAATAAATTGCTGGGACAGATTTATGTTTAGAGCACAGGTTCATTAAAACTCTGTTAAACTAATTGATTTATTGTTTTAAATTAATGAAAAATTCCTTTGAACTCTATCCATTTTGCTTATAATTTGCAAAGTTTTACCAGTCTTGCACTCTGACCAAATAAGTGTAACCACTGTCTATGTGATTTCTATTAGAGATAAAAAACTAGAACATTTAGAGTAGATAATTCTCTTCCAAAATACTTTGTAATTCTAAAGAAACCACCTCTTCTGAACTTGAATTTTTTCATCTATTTATTGGAAATAATGGTATTTCCTCCACTTTCCACCAAGATTGCTGTGATGACCAAATTTGAAAGTGTTTAGGAAGTTAGTTATTATCCTGGATGGGATTTTGAACCACTGGAATAAACGCCAACATAGGATAATGTAATCTTTACTTATGAACTGTTGTAAAGTCTCTCATTATACTTCTCCAGTGGCTTTTGTTTTTCAAAATAATAATAATTATTATTATTATTACTTTAGGAGGTATCAGGGATTGAACCAGGGACCTTATACATGGGAAGCAGGCGCTCAACTACTTGAGCTATATCTGTTCCCCACAGGTATTTTTCTATCTCTTAGTCATTGTGACTGTCCTCCTTTGGATCCTCTCCACACATCTCCATGTCTCCATCTTAATACTTTCATATAGACGAGGTTGTAATGCTACCCTGGCATAAATGGAAAAGTTAAAGCCTTTTATATGGGAAGAGGATTATCTTAGCACAATATTCTTAATATTGTCATTAGTATTACTTAATAGTTGTTATTTTTAAGAATATTGTATTAAGATTTTCATCCCTTTATTGTTCTGGTATAGTGGTGGTTGCACATTTATTTTTATTATGGAAGCAACTAAATACTGATTCTTTTCCAAACAAGTACTCAAGACTGCACAATTCTTGGGGGGAGACATTAATTTTTGTGAACAAGTTTGACCAATACATTATAAACTCTGGGATTAGACTGAAAACATCAATGAAAGTCATTATTTTAATGACCAGCAGGTGAGATTACAAATCTTTATAATTTCAGGAATAGCCCATGTGCTATGCAGTAGTTTCACAACACTGGGATGCATAAAAACTACCCAGAGAAGTTTTTAAAATTTTAAAGGAAGAATGAGCCTGAGAATTTCTATTATCAATCAACCCAGTTAATTTTAATGCAAGTTTTCTGCAGGCCATGTGTTGAGAAATACTATGCTGTGGATTTTCACTTCTGTGTTGTAGCTTTCATAGATTGATTCACTTATTCAAACAAGTTATCAGTTTTCGTTGAACGTGAGTTCTATTTTAGGGGACATAATTTAGTAAAAGTACTGCTAAAAGATCAGAGGCCTTAATTGATACAGTATTTGCTGAATGGGGACATTTTGGATTAAATTTATTTTATTTTATTCTTTTTATTTTGTTTCAAGCTTGGTGATTTTTATCACCTCTTCTAATCTTTTAATGTATTTGTTTGCAATTTGGGGGTAAGATTTTTTTTTATCAGTATGTTTTCTTTGAAGGTTTGGCTGTAAATTTGCCTTCTTAATGAACATGTGAAGTTGTGCTGTAGCCCATGCAACACCTGTCACTTAAGCAAGCCTTCCTTTCAGTTAGTGCCATAAACAGACCACTGTATATTACCTCTCACTGTTTGAGTTGCTCATCGTGTTTCTTACTAGTCGCATTCTTATTTTAAGTGCCTTTTAATTTTAATAGTTCACTTTTTACAATGCTATTTACTGAAGTTATTTATTAAATAAAAATGCCTAAAATACTTAAAAAAAAAAAAAAAGATCAGAGATTAAAACAAAGAATCAATCGTTCAATTTGGAAACATCAGACAAAATGAATGAGAATGTCAAATTTAGAAATGAAGACAATGACAAAAAGACAACTCTTTCAAGATAATTTGATTGAAGTGTAACATAAAATGACATATGGGGGAGCAAATGTGGCTTAAGCAGTTGGGCACCCACCTCCCACATGGGAAATCCCAGGTTCAGTTCCAGAGCTTCCTAAAGAAGTCGAGCAGAAAAGGAGCTAATGCAATGAGCTGACACAACAAGAAGACACTATGAGCAGACACAACAATGAAACACAATGAACAAGGAGATGTGGCTCAAGCATTTGGGCATCCGCCTCCCACATAAGAGGTCCCATGTTCAGTTCCTGGTGCCTCCTAAAAAAGACAAGTAGACACTGAGAGTAGACAATGAGCATAAACAATGAGCAGACAGACAAAGGAGCCATCTTGGGGAGAGAGTGGGAAATAAATAAATGAATCTTTAAAAAAATGACATATGGTTGGAGGTTGGCCTGCTCTTAAGGAAGGTACAAAGGCATGTTTGTATACTGATAAGAATGATTCTGTAAATAAGAAGAGGTAGAAGATGCAAGACAAATTAAAGAGAAGGGCAGGAATTAAATTTTTGATAAGAACTTGAACTAGTGACTTTAAAATATTTAATGAAGAATTATCATACACAAATTCTTGGATAATTGTTGGTGATAAAATGGTGAACAAATCAAAGTCCCAACCTCACAGTTTACTGGAGGAGATAAGCATCAAACAAATAAATGTTAACTAGAAACTGAGGCAAATTTTCTGAAACTTATATGGAACCTAAAACAGAAAGATTTGATTTAGCCTAAGGGTTAGCATTCAAGGGAAATAATTTAGTTAAGGTATAAAGAATTGAACTGTTGGGTACTGTTGATTGCTGATTCAAATGGATAGCTTGTGGGGCCATTCCAAGAGATCGGAAACGCTTAAAGAAGACCACTTCTAAATACAGACTGAAATGTATTGAGTGTGAGGTGTCTTTGTGGCATTAGGAAGGTGGCATCAATTAGGCAGACAGCACTGAAGCTATGGAACAGAGTTTTTGGTTTGGCACAAATTATCATTGACATCTGGGGGTCAAGTGAAGCCAGGCTTGAGGTTTACCAGGGAAAGAGAATTGTGAGAAAAGGAGAGGACCTGAGATCAACACCTTCAGACATTCTAATATAAAAAAATAGATATGCAAGAGACTGAGCCAGCTAAAGAGGTTAAAAGCAATAAATAAAGATTAAAAGGTTGGTAAAAAATCGAGAGTATATTCTGTGATAGTAGCTAAAATTTTTTTTTCAATATAGAGAATAGTCTACAAAGAATAAAGCATTTTGTACATTAAATGCAAATGGATAAATTTCCTGTTATGAATGCAAGCAAACACTGAAATCTAATTGAGACAGTGTGCCCAAGGCTTTGTCCTAGGGACTTGAAAGCTTCAAGGTACATTTTAAATGACAGTAAACTGGTAGCACTTCTGGAATAGTTAAGTGAGGAGCTCAGAAAATTGTCTCCCTGATAAGCAAGGAAAACCTGAACAAAATTGTAAAACCAAAACAAAACACCTATGTTAGGATTCTGGAAACTGCCCAAAATCATTCAACTGATTGAGAAGTACTTATTCAAAAAGTATTGAACCTCTGGAAGAACAGTTGGCATCTGTAGTATTTCAGCCTGGGATGGCTGTCATCTCCCCAACTACAGCTCCTTTGTACGGAGGTTCTTCCAGGGCAAGAGAGGCCATGCTGCCAAAGAGGCCTGATCTGATTTGGAAAGGGAATTTGGAAAAAATACATGCCATGGGTATTTTTGAAAACAATAGAGAGTTAACATAGGAATAATAACAATCAATATGGGAAGGCCAACATTGCACCTTTTTGAGGTTGTAAGAAAGTCTGAGGCATGTGACAGATCAGCAGACAAGCCAAAAATTCAACAGGAAATTCTGGGGAAGCAGAAAGACAGAATGGGCCTTGATAAGCACTCACACAACTCTATTGGTATGTAACATTATGTAATTCTACAAGGCTCTGTGTGCACACTCAAGAGAAACCAGAGAGGCCCTAGCTGTCTTTTTGTCCCTGGCTGAATATGAGGTTTGATCATGCAGAAAGTAAAATATGGAGCAGAATTATAAAAGTAAAATGAATTTTAAATGTGTTCTCATTTTTTTTTTTTTTCTCAAATCATACACAGATCTCTGAGCAAAGGATAAAAGCCTACTAGCTCAAGGATTTTAGTTACAATTTCTCACCAATCATTGGCCAACCGTGACACCCAAGAGCAAGCCCTAAGAAGCCAAACTTAAAAATAAAAATGTTGATAATGATGATGATGATGAAAACAATAATAGAAATAATAAATAATTATAATAATAAACTGAGAAGAGATATTTGTGGCCATACATTGTGGGGTAGACATACACTATTGAATTAGCACAAACAACCCAAGAGTAGGATTGATTTAACTCCAGGATTGGAACAATATACTTTCTAAAGTGTTTCAGTTTTCAACAAAAAATAATGAGACATGTAAAAAACAAAAAAGTGGAATTTATGCACTTAAAAATAAAACATTATTAGAGACTGTCTTGGAAGCACCCCCTTCAGAATTAGCAGACAAAGAGTTCAAAGAAGTTTTTATAAATATGTTTAAAGAATTAAGGAAACTCTATTTAAAGAATAGAGAACAGCAATAAAAAGAAATGCTCAAAAGAATATTATTAAAACCCTGGGGTTGTAAATTACCATAATTGAAATAAAGGATTCACTAGAGGATTTTAACAGCAGAAATGAACTGGCAGAAGAATGAATCAGGGAACATGAAGATAGAGCAATAGAGATTATCCAAGATAAACAACAGAAAGGCAAAGAATGAGGGAAAATAAACAAATACTCAGAGACTTGTTATATGCCATGAAGCTTATAGACATGCAAAAGAGAGTCCCAGAAAAAGAAGAGCAAGAGAGGATGGCAGAAAAATATTTGAATTAATAATGTCTGACTTCTTCCCATAATTCATGATTAATGTTAATCTACATATCCAAGAAGCACAGCAGAGCCTTGGTAGAACAAATACAAAGAGATCCACAACTAAACACATGGTAGTTGAACTGCTGAAAATCGAAAACAAAATCTTGAAAGGAGCATAAAGAGTTACTTTTCCTGCACATTATTGGTTGAAGTACTCACAAGCACAGCAGGGTTATTAAGCAGGGTTTAATTTTTCTAGGAAACTATTACATATGCAAAAAGTTCCAGATATTGTTTAAAATTCTCAGTAGGCCAAATTAAGACTCTAAAGTATTATCAGCAAATGATTTTTCTGCAAGGTTTAACCCTAAGTAATGCACTTTACAAATGCACTCACCAATCCTTCTGCCATCTGCTTTGGTTGACTAACTATTGTTGGCCCTTCTCACAGGAGCTCCCCTTCTCAGCCTGTCACTTAATACCAAGATATAAAAAAATTGTAAGTAGCCTTTAGAGGCTGCAGAAATTGAAGCACAGAAGCACTGAAGCACATGTTGGGTTACACTAGAAACTCCTCTGGACTTTGTTGCCTCGTCCAAAGTTAAAAGATGGATATTATCTGAGAAGTATTAAGTAGACACATCTCAAGACCTCGGGAGGCTAGGCAAGTTCTAGGAAACCCAAGGTACAGATGTTTAGCATATCACCAGCTTGGGAGTCCATGAACTGGCTTTCAGGAAAGTCCAGGTCCTTATGTAAAGGCTTGGGACTCCAAAGATGAATGGCCCAGTGAACAAGGCAGAAGTTGCATGGCTTTCTATGACTTTCTACACTGGGAAGTCACATAGTCTCACCTCAACTGTACTCTATTAGTTGAAGCAGTCACAAGCCCACTCAGTCAAGGGGAAGATGAATAGACCACACCTCTCAATGTAAGGAGTATAAAAGAATTAGCAACCACATTTTAAAACCACCATAGCCTACCCCCTGGTTTCAATTTATTTATTTTCCTCTCACATGTAAAATGTATGTGCCCACTCCCAACCCCCAACACCAAATTCAAATCACATCCCCTATGACATCGGGCTAAAGTTGAGGCCAAGGATCCTATCTAAATCAGGTCCAGATGCAGATGAGTTCCCTTGAGTTTGGATGTTCTATAATTTCTCCCAGTGAAGATCTTTGAACTAAAGAGATAAACCATCTTCCTGTACACATCACAAAAATATAGTAATTTAAGCAAGATAAAAATATATTTCTTACATAATAGTCTGGGCAGTGGTGCAAAAACGGTTTTCTGCTCAATATTGTTGAAAAGCTAGCTCTTTCCAGCTCCTTTCATTGCCATCCTAAAAGTGTTACATGGCCCAACATAGACAAACAATACTTATGAAAAGATAGAAAACACAAAATTACGTAAATACATAATCAATAGCAACCTTTTGCCAGACCAAGGGAGGATAACTCACTGATGATATAAACTCAAAATCATGTTTTCAAATAATGTTTAGTTTTATGAAAAACTACTCAAACTATTAAATTTATGGGACAAGCAAAATATAAATTTGTATTTGGAATATGGCCCTTATGAAACTCATACAAACATACACCCCTCAAGATATACAAAATAATTTAACAATAATTTGCCAAAATTCACAGCTATTATTTATGGACTGGTAATTGCAGGGATTTAAAAGCATATATTTTTGAAATCAGAAACACAAATTGACTAAAAACATCATGAATACCCTGCTTCCTATATTTACAAATCCTTTAAACACACATGCATACTAGCTTGAAGAGGCACTATATACTTTTTTTTTCTTGTTTTATTTTATCTTATTTATTTAGGAGGTGCTGGGGATTGAACCCAGGACCTTGTACATGGGAAGAAGGCACTCAATTACTGAGCTACATCCATTCCTCTATACTTTTGGTTAATTGCTACTTTGGAGTAATATAACTAATTAGAAAAACTATTATAAAGGTGTGATTTCAATTTGGTCACAAGTCCTTTCTTCCTTAGATAGATTACCAGAATGCTTTAATGATGAATAACTGGAAGCAAAGTCTCAGTCCTGGTCATGGATTTCTTTTATATCATTCCTTTCACACCCTTCTTGTTTGGTCACCCCTAATTTTATAATAACTTTGGAGGTGGGAAAGCTTAAGGAATCTTTAAGTCTAATTTGTGATGTAGAAAGGTTTCTGACATAATGCTGATATTGATATTATTTTCTTATTATTTTAAAAAATCTCTATCCTCTTTCATTTGTCTATTTATGCATGACATTGTCCTATTTTGTACTGGTCGTACACGGTACCTTTTATATTGCCTTATTTACCACTGACATCTGGACTAAGACACCACAAACGTTTGAATCTGTTTCTGACTGCTTTTTAGCTACCTGGAGGTATTTTCTGTAGATATATCTAATTGCACCTCTTCTCCAGGTGAGTTATTAATAGCACCATCTTTCTCTTTCTGAAAATATAAGCTGACTTTCAAAATAAACTGTGTGTTCTCCCTAATTGTGGTGGCTTGGAGTTATGTACCTCAGAAAAACATGTACTTAAATTCAATCCATTCCTGTGGATGTGAACTCTTGTAAATATGACCTTTTGATGAGGTTACTTCAGTTAAGGTGTGACACAGGTGAATCAGGATGGGTCTTAATCCTATTACAGAAAGCTTTATAGGGAAGTTCACAGAAAGAGAGAGAGCCAGAGGGAGCAACCAGAAGCTGAATAGCAACAGAACCTGGAAGAGAAGGACGAAGCCAGGAAAGGCCATCATGAGCACTGCCAAGTGACAGAAAATCCACGGACCAAAAATCGCCAGCAGCCAGGCACCCCAGAATGCCATAGTCTTCTGGGAGAAAGCATCACCTTGAAGAGGGCTTGATTTTGGACTTCTCCTAGCCTCAAAACTGGGAGCCAATATATTCCATTGTTTAAGCCAACCCATTGCATGGTATTTGTTTTAGCAGCCAGGAAATTAAACACTAGTTATTGGCCATTTCCTCAAACCAACTAGTAGGTAAAATGACAAGATTTATCTTGAAGTTACTGTAGCCTTGGCTTTAGGGCCCCTATTTGTGTGAACCCCTTCCATGACACAATTGGAGAGGCAGTGTTTACACATAGTCATATGTAATTATGAAATGTATGAAAGCAAATTTTTGATATATTTTCTTATATTATACCACAAAACTACCACTGAACACCCTATTATCAGTATGAACTTATCTTGTTCTTATCATGTCCCTTGTATCTGCTATAACTTATAAGCCCCAATGGGCAATCAGGTCTTTGCTTTGATAGTGATGGAATATGATATATATTCCTTCCATTTAGGTTCCACTGTAAAAGAAAGTGTCCAAGCAACATATTCCTGGAAAGATCATTTCTTAAGGAACTACAGAATCTTCTGCTATGATATTTTCCACTTTTCCATTAAAAGAAAACACCTTTCCTCACAGCTATATAGAAAATGACAAAACACCTGTGTAAAATATGCAAAACAAATGTACTAGAAAAACATTTTTTAAGTATTTCATTCTGTTCTGCTCTATTATATATAGACTTTATTAAGTTTTTACAGCCCAGAACATCATCTCCCAGTTCATTATTTTGGCCAAAATGTTTTCATCAAGTGTGCAGTCTATGTTAAGGCTTTATTTCTAAAATAAATCACTACATCACCTTCCAGAGAAAGGAATATACCACATTCAAATATCTTGAAATAAATGGCAATGTGTAAATATGTAAATTTTTATAATATTCCTCTTAAAATGCCTAAGAAAATAAGAGACTTTGAGGTAACAAAAAATAGAGATTACTCAAAAAAGATTAATGTGACTGCTGATCAAAAAGCTAATATTTAGAACATGTTTTATTAGTTATAAATTACCATGCAAGTGTTAGTTACATGTCAGTTTATGGATTTTAGCATCTAACTCCATCTAAAATATAAATTAGGATGATTTCCGTCTCCCCACCCATATCCTATAACTAATCATTAGCAAAGATATAAATTATTCCACACTCTTTAAACAATTCATCTCAATGAAGGATGAAATATAACAGAAATTTGAACTCATAAATCAGGGACAATGCAGGAAACATGTAACTAACTAAATATATGAGGGTTTTATATACTTTCATTTTATCTACATTTTTCTGGGAATGCAGAATTAATTATTAAATTAAATTAATTCCAATTAATTTTGAATGTACAGAATGTAAATAATTACGACCACAGTTTAGATACCAATCTTGTATTGCACAAAATTTATCTTTGCTTTCATTCATTTAGTCACTGATTCTTATTAGAAAAGAACAGTGGGGTATTTGGATAATAATGTCTCCAACATGCTTTGAAATTGAAAATACAACCTAGTAAATATTGAAATAATACTATAAGTCAAGATAACACGTCTGAAATAATAATTTTTATTGAATTTTAATTTAATGTATGTTGCATCCCGGAACATACTGTGGGGACAGGAAAGTAAAACAGATGGTTTTCCTTAGTTTCCAGTAAAATGGGATTGCAATAGGACTAAATGAAATATTTGGGGGGGGGGGGGATACCTGCTATTTGTTCACAAATCTATTTCCTTCTTTTCATCTGTTCTGCTTATTATTGCAGGGGCCAAACCCCTCTAACCTACATTTCCCAAGCTTCCTTAACGCTTGGCTTCTAGCTATGCTTGACCAATGATAGTCCTGATGGAAGACTGGAAGATAAAAGAAAGGAATACACCAGGATAGCTCTCCCTTTTCCCTTTGCTTTAGTCAGCATATGCAGAAGTGTCTTTGACTCTTCTGTAGTTCCAGTTTTTACTAAGTAGGACCAATTTCTGTGAACTCTGGTCAAAATAAAAATGTACAGGAAGGTGTCTTTATAGTTATACATTGCTATGCAAATATTACCCTTACACCAATATATGCATTTTAAATTTTTATTTCATCTGTAATGTAAGTTGGAAATATTTCTCCCCACTGACCCCACATTATGAAACCAATGATTACTAATATGGCTTTATTTTTCTGGGCCATTTGTCATCCTAATCACACTCTCCTTATCCATTAATGGTCTTTTTTTAGATATAAGTTGTAATTATTAAAATTAAATTCAACACAAGAATAAGAATCAATATTTCAGCAACCCAACCAATTCCAATCCAATCGGTAGAGATAATGTCATTAATATTTTCAATCATTTTTCTACTTCTGCTTCATGACCTCAGTCTGTCCCGTTTCCATTTCCTATCCATTTCCATATTTTTTGCTGCTTGTTCTTTTTCTCTCTCACTTTCTTCCTTTGCCTATTAAACAAGAACTATTGTCATCTGTCCTGCCAACTTAACAGGGTTTCTGTGAAGACAAAATAAGCTTCTGCATCTAATAGTGTTTTGTAAACTGTAAAGAGCTATTCACATATTAGTACATATTACATGTAGTATTGATAGTGTCGTTAAGCTCTTCTTCCTTTTCCTTTTCCCATGCCACTGACTTTTGTCATGGTTAACACTCGATGCTTCTTATTGTATCAGAATATCTTAGAGAAAACATTAGCTCTGAGTGGATAGATTCAAATTTATCTTTCCAATTCTGTTGCGGTTAGCTACTGTCTACTCACAATTTTTATATCAACTTCCCACCATCACCTCAGACCCATTAGGCTGAAAAGCAAACTCACCACTATTGTTCAAAAACTCAATTACTTGGTCCTATTGACTGTCTTCACTTGATATCTGATTTTTTTTGTCTTTTGATCTGAATGTCTGAAATATTGACACCATTTTTATTCCATTTTTCATATCCTTTTCTTACCTCTAAAACATCCAGATTTTCTGATTCTTCTTCCACAACATGTCTTTTGTTTGTTCTTCTTTCCTTAGAGCTTTGTTGTAGTTTATTTTTTCTGTTTAATTGCTACACTAAAAGTCTTTACTAATTTGTGCAATTACTCTATATTTATGTCAGTCAAGTTCAGGTAGGAAATCACAGTTCATATCAGTTAGTTCCCATTTAGAAATTTAATGCATGTTAGCAGGTGTTGGAGAGCTGAAAGGACGCACAGAAAATGTTGAAGCAATCTAGAAATTAGCAACAGCAGGAAGATGCTACCACCCCATGGAATGGAGGGAAAAAGTGAGTAGAGCCTAGCCCTGTTGTGTTAATATTGCATATTGGATTTAATTTTAGGCACCATATTATAGGAGTGATATTAACAGTTAAGAAGAGGGATATTATGATGATGAAATGGCTAAAAAATGTTAAGTGAATAATCACTGAGAAGACTATATCACTATTTTGCCTAAAATGTAGATAGGGTGGTGCAAATATTTGAAAAATGTTAATGGAAATATATATTGTACTTTTTATGATACCTAATAGGGCTTAGAAATTTATGACATTGATTTTGCTCAATTTCAGACTGATTTTTTAGTAATTAATGCTGTCCAAAAATATACTTTTCCTTTAAAATAATGAGTGCACCATTACAAATATAACAGTAGAGTTTTCACCTAGAGATTGAGTTTGAAGCTACAGAAAAATGTCTGAGATTGTTGTGAAAGGGCATAAAATAAATAACTTCATATCTTGCCAAATTTTAAGTCTTAACAGTCAGTGAGGAAGAATATTAAGGAAATTTCAAGATGGTGTGGTTAAGGTTTTAAGATGCAGCAGAAAATGTTATGAAGATTAAAATTAAAATGGTATAGGGAAGCGGCTGTGGCTCAATCAGTAGGGCTCCCGTTTACCATATGGGAGGCTCCGGGTTCGGTTCCCGGGGCCTCCTGGTGAAGGCAAGCCCGCCCGCACGGCGTGGTTAGCTGACCCAGCGAGCACAAGCAGCAAGGGGGGGATAAATGAATAAATAAATAAAATCTTTAAAAAAATAAAAAATAAAAATAAATAAATAAATAAAATGGTATAGTTTCTTAGAGAAATGACAGTTTCACCAGTGTCTTTCACTCAAATATAGGGGTGGGAGTCATTTTGTATCTCTCTCTCTCTCTCTCTCTCTATCTATCCATTTTTTAAACAGGAATATCAGTGATAAGGAGGGTGGTTCTTTGGACTCACCGAAGACAGCTAACAAGGAGATGATGACTGACAACAACCATCTCAGGGATCTGAGTTTCCACAACTGCAAGCAAGAGCGTCTCATCCATCTGCCCCATGGGATCTAAGCCTCCTCTCAATTGGGGGTGGACTGGGCATCACCATCATGGAATGCTCAGGATTGGGGAAAGGATGATGGACTAGAGTAAACTTACAGTTGTTCTACTGAAGACTTGTTGTGATTCTGGCAATGGAAAAACTTCTGTCATGAATGTGGAGGCAGTGGCCACTGGAGATTCTGGGGGGAAGGAGAGGGAAGAGTGAGTGTAATTTGGGACTTGGGAGTTGTCCTGAGTGATGTTGTAGTGACGGATGCAGGCCATTGTATATCTTGTAATAACTTGCAAATATGTGTGGGAGAGAGTATAAACTACAATGTAAACTATAGTCATCACTTAGTGGCAATGCTTCAGGATGTGTTCATCAGTTGTGGCAAATATACCGCACTGATGAAGGATGTTGTTGATGTGGGAAAGGGTGGGGGGCTAGGGAGCAGGGCATGTGGGAATCCCCTCTATTTTTTGTGTAGTATTTATGTAATCTAAGTTTCTTTTTAAAAATAAAAATAAAAAAAGTATATTAAATAAATAAATAAATATGTGTGAAGGACCCAGTAGAAGATAAAGGGAAGAAAAATAATATGATAATAACGATCAGATAGAAGCTATGTTGGTCAGAAGTTGGTATAGAAGAGAGAAAAACAATGAACACAGAGAGAAGCTATTTTATCATGTATAGGTTATCAGTCTAAAGAGTAAAAGCCCAGTGATTGGAAACAGAAATCCAAGTAGATAGAAAATAATATGTAAATTAGATCCAACAATAGTGAACATTAGGTTCTTTGTTTTTTCCCCCTTCATTTCTCCATCTGCATGTAAAAATAAAGTAATTCTTGAACTTATGACAACTGATACAGATTTTTTTTATTGATCAGAATAATTAACTCTGGATGTAAGAGTAACAAGGATGGTTGAATTAGAAGATTGATAATGTATGTTTGTGTTTGAATTATATCTAGTTGAAATCAAAAAATCTGTAATTATCTAGAATCATGGTCACGTACAATGAGTAAGGTGTTAAACAATTTTAACCAGTAGTCGAATTATTTTAATAATCAGTTGTTATTTCTTTAGTGGATTGAATTCTGAAGAGGAAACTAAGTAGGGGAAAGCCCTTTTCAAAATTAATTACGAGAAAAGCATAATTATATTAACTTCTACTTAGAATATAAAGGCAAATTCTAAAGATCAAAAAGTGCTCTGTAGGAGTTTATCTTGAAAATATCAATCTGTTAGGAAACAATATGGTTGCCTGCATGAAGAAATATGTTTGTGCCAAACCAGCTAGTAGGCAGATCATTAACAAACAGTGTAAACAGAGAAGGAAGACGATGGGTTCCCTAAGGAGATAAACCATTTAGGTTTCTTGGCTCAGTAAATTACATGTGTTCAGCCCAACAGGTAGTCCATACAAAGATGACATCTCCTAAGTGAAGTAAAATAAATCTTGTGTTTCAAATAATATATTCCACAACAATCTTAATTCATGTGAATGTATGAGAATATCTTCTTTTACTAAATCTAAAGTGAGAAAAGATACTTTCCTTGGGACTATTAGTATGAAGAATGCATACTCTCCCAGAGCCAATAGGCTACTTTAACATGTTAGATCATGTGGATATGAGCGACTACTGAATAAGGGTTAACCAAAGAGTCCATGCTTTCCACCCCAACTGCCAGTCCAGTTAAACCACATTCCAGAGCATCCAGGTATTCATAACCCTCAGGTCTTGGCTCAGTGTTACCATAGGTACCCCATGGTCCCTCTCTTAACTCTTAATTTATTCCATCCCCAAATTGATAAACATTCAGGTGGACTTAATTTGTTTTTGATTTGATATGTTCATGAAAATGCTTTTTTAAATATATGTGTTGTTAATATTATGTATTATATAACATTAATGCTATTTTGTAATCCATCTCATTGCTTCTTATTTATTCCACTCGGATTTATGTTTTTTTTTTCAATTCTATCAATGTTAAATTTTAATCTATTCCATTACTTTTTATCTTTGCTGTATACTATGTGTCCAGGCATTTCATTTACCCTATCATCTTCTCCAGTGATGGACAGCCAGATTGCCCCCAAATATCTACACAAACAACATCACAAGGAACATTCTTATTCATATACCATAAGAGATCTATGTGAGGAAAAATAAACAAACAAGATATGTATAAAAGATGGAATTGCTTGTTCATAGGATATGAGAATATTTCCTTTTTTATATTATTGAACTTTATATACAAAATCATTTGATTTCAAATAAGCATTTCATGTAAAAACAAACATTCTTTTAAACTGAATTTTTTTACATCTACTGTACCATTCAAATGCTCTTATCATTTTATATGGTTTCTTCAAAATCTCCTATAAAGAGTACATATAGAAAAGCATTTTTAAAAATAAATAGAAACAAAGAAACTTTCCTTAACTTGACTGTTGACAGATGACTTGCTAGAATGACTATAATTGTCAACAATCCTGATAGGTACATGAGTATTTGTATCTATCAACATTTCCACATATACAGCATTATCCAAATTTCTGATTTTTTCCCAAAATAAATATAAAAACTATAAAGTACTTTTCCTTTCTCTCTTTTTTCTTTGTTTATTTGCCTAAGATGTGAGCATCTCTTCATATGCCAACTAAAATAATCTTGTGGTTTTCCTCTTCAATAAATAATCTCTATGCCAAATATTACATTGCAATTACAAATTTTTAGGTAATACAAAGATTTCATGAAAATTCTAAGGAAAGCTTGAATTTAAGAGTATATCAAAGAGATCATTATCATTGATTTAAAAGAATGCAGAAACAAAGAAAATGTATTGCCTAGTATTTAACAGTCACACCACTGGAGTTGGGATCTTATTATTAAAGCTATAGAATATATAGTAAGTTATATAATTTGACCATTACCTAATCACTCTGTGCCAGTGTTTTCTCATCTGAAAAACAGAGGTGAAATTAATACCTATGTTACAGAGTTCTTGGGAGATTAAAAGACACTAAAAACAAAGCCCAACTAGTGAGCACTAAATAAATTATTATTTTTAGGAAGGACTTTCCCTCAGTTTTCAATAATATTTTTAGATTTCTCTAATTGTGTGCAGAAAATTTTACTTACTATATAAAGTTATTAAGTAAATTGTATATTAATGAAGACACATAAATACCATTCAAATGAATTCCATATATTCATATCATCTTTCTTTCTTCATTTTGTGCACATATTCTTTCTTTCATTGTTCAGATGAGCAACAGTCACATATGGATATGAATCTGAGAAGCTAAAACCTGTTCACTCTACATTTTCAAATATTCCAATTAGATTCTTTAAAGGTTACCAGGACAACAGATGCTATCCTATAAACTAAGTAAATAACATACTCCAGAAAGGCAAATCATTTGCCATCTCTTTGTAATTCATGCTTCTCATACCCGCTCTATTCTCATCTCATTTATCTTCAGCCTATTTTTCATCTATAAATAAAATCTTAGTTTCAAAGGTTAATACCCCCTCTTGTTCCTAATCAGATGAAATTTGCCACCTCTAGCTATGAATTTAGTACAAATGACTCCTAAGGTGGTCATAAATGAAATGTATTCAGGGAAAAACAATATAAAAATTTGGACCACCCTGAAAAAGCCTGTTTACATAATTTTTGAACAGCTGTTGAAATTCTAGAAAAAGTAGTGAACTTTTACTATTTTACTTTTTTCTCAGCATTAGTGGAAAAAAATGAATAACTAAGAAAACTTTGCAAAAAAAAAAAAAAAAAACATACTTTAAAGCCAACAGCTTTGACTGAAGTGAAATATAATCTGTTGTCTCAATAACAGAGGTTCTATTTTAGGGTTTTTGTTTTAACAGAAATACAATGTGTTAAACATTTAACATAGTCACTTCTGATTGCATGATAATCCCTATCATGAAAATTGAAGTATTTTATACCTACATAAAATGAGAAGGAAATGACAAATAGACCTTGCTAAAATTAAGTAAATTAAGGGATTGTAACTGTCAAAAAATCACAATTTAATTGACCAAGAAATATCCTTATGACCATTCAAATGCCCTGCTGGATCAGTTTATTACTGGTTTATAAAATTTAATAACATTGTTTTGAAATATAATTCAGCAATTTATGTTGTACCTTAGTTGTTCTGGATATCAAGGGGAATTTTGAGATTTTTTTGTTAGTTTGTTTCTTATTAGTTTTTTTTCCTTATTGATATATTACTGCACTTGTAAACTCCCCCTCCACTGAACATATCATTACTCCCACAAATGTCATATCCATGTCCCAAAGCCTGGTCTTATCGGTGTGAAACCATTTGTAAATTGCAACGTTGACAATGTTATTAGTTAAGGTGTGCCCAAACTAAAAGAGGGTGGGCCTTAATCCAATATTGATGAAATCCTTATAAGAAAAGGCAGTTGGGCACAAAAGAATAAGGTGAGCAAAGCCAGAAACTTGAAGTCAATAGAACCCAGAAGAGAAAGGAAATAAGCCATGATGTGCATTGCCATGTGATGGAAAAGAATCCCAAAGATTGGTGGCCAGCCAAAAAAACCCCACACCATGGGGAAGCAAGGCTTCTAGTGTCTGAAACTGTGAGGCAATAAATTCCTGTTGTTAATACAACCTAATGTATGGTATTTGTTTTGGCAGCTGGGAAACAAAAGCACATTGATATAGATATGGATTTATGCATACATAAACAGACAGATATAATTCAGCAAGATAAAATATTTTAAATAGGTGAAAAATGGAAAAAATGAAGAATAGAAATAGGAAACCCAGAGTGAATTTACTAGAGAAAGAAGTGATTGAGGCAGGTAATATACATAGTTGGTAAGAGCACAAGTTTGGAGCAAGGCTGAATTAGGTTTGGGTTCTCACTTGGAAATTTGCCTGATTTCAACAGGTTACTTTTTCTCTTTAAGCTTATGGGGTCTCAGATATAAATTGATATACTAGTACTTGCTTCACAGAGATAAATATGTCTAAAAGCATTTAAACCAGTGCCTTGAGTATAATAAATTTTCAATACACACTAACCTATGATCATGATGATATTGCCTTATATATTTCATAATCGCTTTGTCTTTAAGTTTTCTTGTAGCAATCTCCAAACAAAATAGTTATATTATTTTCCCCTTCATGAAATTAAATTAAATTAAATTAAATTAAATTAAATTAAATTATAGCTTTGTTGAATTACAACTCTTCTTAGAACTGATTTCAAAGAAAATATTTATCATGGTTCATCTTTGAGAGAATTGGTCAATAGACTAGTCAACATTTTCTAATGCCTTCTCACAAATAAAAACCAGTAGCAAGTCTCAGAGGATTTACTAGAATATCTCTCATTATAGACTAACAGCTATAAAATGATTTGCAATTTTGTAAAAGAAAATGGGAGTGGTTTTAGAGGAGAGGCTGGAAGAATATCTTGCCAATATTCCAACTTACAGATTGAATACCTGCAGAGATTCATCATAGTTTATATGAAAAAAATGGATAAATTGCTTTTTGCCTCTTTTTGAGATACTTGGTCTATATCGCATGGCCATATATATGAGATTGCAATTTTCTGATACTGCAACATTGAAACTATGTTCCATTGAATTATTAGAATGTCAAGGCATATGGTTTAACTGAGGAAGGCTAGTGTAGGGAATGGAAGACAAGTCTAAACCCTGGCAGAAAAGCACTACCGTGAAAAACTTGGCCTTGGAACCCTGCCTGGAAACCGCCTGAGGGAAAGACCCCAACAGAAGTCTGCTGGAAGAACCCCATGAGAATCCGGCCATTTGGAAGAATTCGTCCAGGGTTAAGGGGAAGTACCAGTTATCCTTAAAGGGCCTAATCAGTAACTTCTTGGAGAACTGAGGGTGGGGCAATCAATCAAAACAGCAAACAGCTGGGACCCCTCCCCCAAACATTAGCAAGGGGAGGGATAATTAATGGCTTAAAAAGAAACCATACAAGCCAAATCCCTCTCTCTCTGCCTGGAGCAGCCCACATGTACACCTGGGGAGCCGTAAACTATTTTCTCCCATTTCTAGTCTCTTCTTCCATTTTCCTCAATAAACTACTGGCCTAATTAAAGCAGCATGTTCTTAAATTCTTTTATGTAACATAGCCAAGAACCTAGAAGATAGACCTAATATTCTCCTCTGGGAATTAAGTATAGCCATTATACTTAGATATGAACTGAAAGATACACATGATCTCAACTTCCTCCCTCTCCAAATGCTCGTTAACCAACTATCTCGTTTCCCATTTTTTCCTTGCCCTTTATTTTCCTTTTCTTGGAGAAAAACTCATTTAAAAAACATCATGGAGTACTGGAATGACCTCAGAGTTACAGGAAAAACCTTTTAGACATCTTGGCCTCATATGTTTGTGAACCACTAATCACAGAGAAGATTTGACCTTAGTTCTTCCAAGGTCTTCATGATTGCTATGAAAAGGCCTAAGTAGTTCACAGGTACCTTCTATCAGATCAAAGCCATTTGCACTGCCAGAGAAAACATCCTGGGAGCCCTTAGAGGGCCATTAAACTTCTTAAACTGTTCTAGTGAAGAATGAGGGCAAATCAGCATTCTGGAAAGACTTTGGGGAAGCCTTTGGGGAATTATCATGGAAGAATGTGGAGTAGTAGTTGTAAAGTGTTCAGAGTTTATAGTAAAATTTTACTGAATGCTTCACAGGATTGGAAACCTTTGGTCTTTTTCAACAGGAAGAATGGGATTTAAAGGGATAGGCAGGGATTTCACATTGACGGTAGAGGTTAAGAGTATGGACTGTGGTGGGTTTGAATCATGACAGCACTATTAGCTGTGAAACTTCGGTTCCCTAAACTCTCTCTTCCCTTAATTTTTTCTCTTCTTTCATTTTTTTCTCATCTGTAGATTGGGAATAATGTAATAATATATAAAATACATAGAACAGTACATAGCTTATAATGAATTGCCTGCACATGTTTGTTAAATGAATATATACCAGGCACTGTGATATATATTTTCATGAATTATATTGTTTGATTATTCTAAAATCCTTGCTTGGATATGTATTCATTTTCTCTAATTCAAAGTTGAGGAATTTTAAATTTGGAGAAATTTAGCATCTTGAAAAAATTCACAGTAAACTAGAATTTAAATTTGGGTTATTCTGATTCTATGTCTTGTGTATTTTTTGTTGTCATTAAATCTGGCAAAGATATCTCCTGGAGTCTGAATGTTTATTAGAGCTTCCGCTAGGCTGCCATCTTTCCTCAATAAAATACATACACAGCCTGCTTACTTGATGGCCACCATAATCCCAAATAAATAGGTAGTGTGTGTGTGGGGGGGGGGATGGTAATGGGATACAGAAGCAGTGCATGCTCAGATACAGAAGTAAATGTAATGGCTCATCATAGTCTGGCAAGTATATAACATCCCTTGGCTGATGCCTGCCTCCTGTGGTTGTAACATTACAAAAATAAATCCTAGTTCCACATTCTAGCCCATAATACTAACTTTGTCAGCAGTTCTCACAAAGGCATTGAGTAGTCCTTAGGTTGAAATCACTTTGGTGACAATTTCACAATGGCTTTTGTAACACATAAAATGCCAGCAGTTCATGTCTTCCTAAAAGAAGTTTCTGGAAAAAACAATCCCCCACTGCAGAACATCGAGAAATAATTTTCTTTCATTGCCTTGGGCAGGCTCTCACCAATCCAATTTTAAAGTAGAAAGAAAACACAGAGCAAAGGGATAATAACAGTCATGTTTTAGATGATGGACCAGGAATGTTAGATGATTTGGGAAAGTCCATAGATTGAATTTTTTTCTGCTGGCCCCAAGGGTGGAAAACATGAAGAGAAAAAATAATATGAATATGAATAAATATCATCTCAATCAGCTGAAGCCCAGCACCAATATGAAAGAGTGACAATGAAAACATGAAAAGTAAATAAAATGAAAATGTGTCTAGATGGAGATAGAAAAGAAACTTCACTATATACATGACATGACTTCTGATTTCATATAATACAAGGAATGTTTTTCTGCATTTGGATTCCTAGAATGCAGAAGCTAGAAGAAATATTAATATCCAGCCTAATCTCCTTTTATATATGAAGGGTTGAAACAAACAATTAAAATATATTTTCCTGGTATAGGAATTCCTTATTTGGGGTGGGGGGGTGGGGGTTGTGCTAGTATCTGGTGGCTGTTGGTAGTAGGGAGGTGTCCTATTTAAATAATTCACCACTTTTATGTATATAACCTTTTTTTTCCCCTAAAAAGTTATCTCCTTGATGTAATTGTAAAACGTCAATCATGAAGCTGTCTTAGGCCTGGGAGCCCATGAGGCATGTATTCCTAAGCTTCTCTCATAAAACAATTTCCCCCAACTGTGTTGGAACTGGAGCCACCTAATCTTGCCAAATGCATATTGCTGGAAGAAGCTGGAAAGTGAAGGAAGGGCCACAGAAGCCTTTCCATGATTCAGCAACAATATCTATCACTCCAAGCAGAACATAAAAAGACAAGCAGTGGGTTGCCTTGGCTTCCTTATTTATTGTACACCCACAGCACAAATTCCAATCAGGTCCTGAAATTAGATGATCAGATTTTTAAACTTCAAATAACTGTCTCAGTCAGAGCCCTAGATTACAGAGGAGGACAAAGGTCCAAAGAAATGTAGGAAACAACTTGCCCAAGGTAACTCAGTGCAGAATTGAAACTGCCTCTAGTTCTCCAAGCTCTCTGGTTCAGTGTACTTAACATCTATGCACTCTCCTTCCTTAAGAAAATAAAGCCACAGCTCAATCAATCTATCAGTTTCTTTCAGACATCTTAGTGTGAGAGACCACATGATATACAATGTAAGGAGTCCTAAAATAATAGATGACAGGATACAGTTCTGACTTTGCAACCACTAAGTGCTCTTCATCTAGGACTAGGTGCATAACTCTACTCTAGCATTTACCTCACTGCATAGAAATCATTTGCTTATCAGTGAACAACACAGTTCCTGAAACATCAATTTAATTTAGTTGAACTGTACTGTTTTTACTTCCTGGTTGCTAAGACAAATACTTACAGTGGGTTGCCTTCACAATTTCAAGGCTAGGAGAAGTCCAAAATTGAGTCATCAGCAAGGTGATGCTTTCTGCCTGAAGACTGTGGCATCCTGGGGTGGGCTGACTGCCAGGGATCCTTGGAACTTGGCTTTTCCATCACATGGCAATGCACATGGCAGCATCCTTTCTATTGACTTTTAGCCTCTGCTCTTACAAGTGGCTTTGTCTTTACAAATCCTCCAGTAAAAGGATTAAGGACCAAGCTCATTCAGCTCAGCCACTCTTTAACTAAAAAATAACATCTTAAAAAAGGTCATATTACCAGACTTCTGGGAAGATGGCATTGGAGTAGGTAGACAGAGCTCAACTCTCTCACAAAAAGCAGTGAAGAATGGACAAAAGCCTACCCAAGGTAGCTGCTTAGGGGATCTGCAGAAAAAGAAAGTGCTGTGCATCATCCAGGAGGGATCAAGACAGAGAGACAAAGATGCCAAAGGAAAACCTTGAGTTACTCACACCTGTTGCTGGGATCAGCACATATACCCCACCTGCAAGGCAAATAATCTTGGTAAAACCTCTGACTCACTGCAGCCAACTGAGTGGGAAAGAACATTCCCTGGGAAGAAAAAGGGTCCAGCGGAGGGTAAAGAGTGATTTCTTTTCAGTGATTTTGGCTACCTAAGCCCCTGTTGAATCTCAAAAAATTCCCCAGCCAGCATTGAAGCAGCCCCAGGGAGAGGGGAAGGGGGATCTGATCAGGCTGGCTGTCACACCCAGCCAACCTGGTAGAGAGAGGAACTAGGTCAGTGAGGGGGCAAAGACAGGCACCTAATCAACCAGGCTTTGGCAAACTGTTAGGAGCCCAACTGGCCTAAGGAAATGGGGGAAGGGGGAAGAGCCAGATAAGCTTTCAGAAGTCCGCTTAACCTGTAGAGTGGGTGTAGCTCAGTGGAAGGATTCCTGTTTTGCATATCCAAGGTCCCTGGTTCAATTCCTGGTACTTCCTAAGAGAAGGAATCGAGAGAGTGATACATTGGGTTACCAGGTAAGCAGCTGGCATCTTATGACAGGGAACTAATAGACTGACTGAGATTTGTTTTTTTGTTTTAGGCCTTTTTGATCAGTTACTTTTAATTTTTTATAGGTTCTATTTTTTTCCTTTATTTTATTTGCTAAAACTGGGTGGCTCACCTGCAATCTGCAGGGTGATTGGTTGATAAGTGCCAGCAGCCTAAGAAGCTACCTTGGGCCCTAAGAGGAAATGTTGTTTTATTTCTTGTTTGTTGTCTTTTCTTCTTCTTTGTTTCCTTTTTTCCTTTTACTTATCTTTTCTACCTACTTTATTTATTTTCTTTCCTTCATTTTTCCACCTCTGTCTTCTGTTGCTTTTCTTTCATTCCACCTCTTCTTGTTTGGTCTTCATTTTTCTTTTTTTCTTTTTTTTTTTTTCTTCTCTTCTCATATTTCTGACCTTTTAATTCATTTTATTTTTTCTTTATTTTATTTCTTGTTTCATATTTTCTATTCCTCCCATTTTATTCTTATTCCTTTGTATTTTTATGATTTTTTACTCATATTACTTATTTATTTTCCTAGCTTTTGTATGGTTCCTCTTCTACATTTTTTAGTATTATTATTACTATTATCCTTTTTCTCTTCTTATCTCTTTCTTTTTCTCTGGGCCTAATTTTTTTTTTCAAGGGAACACAGACAAATGCAAGAATATAGAATACGAGGACCGATGTGTCAAAAGGGAAACTTTCCACACAAAAAAAACAACAAAATAAAACCCTGGAGTAGAAAGAGAATCTAACCAACTGAATAAACCAATCAAGATAAACAGATGCCTAGACGCCAATAAAAAATTACAAGCCATGCTAAGAAACAGGAAGACACAGCACAGTCTAATGAACAAACTAAAAAACAGGAGAAGATGCAGAATGTGGAACAAAAAATCAAAATGTCCAAACAAAAATCATGAACCAACTTAATGAAGTGAAGATCGAGATAAAGGATATTAAGAAGACCCTGGGGCAACATACTGAAGAAACTGTAAACATATATAAAAAGATAACAGATCTGACGGTGATGAATGGTACAATGCAAGAAATCAAAGATATGCTAGGAGCACATAAAAGCAGATTTGAACAGACAGAGGAAAGAATCAGTGATGTTGAAGACAGTATATATGAAATCAGACAGATAGTAGAACAGATAGATAAGACAATTTTAAAAATCCAGCAGGGGAGCCAATGTGGCTCACTGACTGAGCACGGGCTTCCCACATAAGAGGTCCTGGTTCAATCCCCACTGGCCCTGGTACCTTAAAAAAAATGCCCTCTTATACCCCAAATAGCAGAGTTCCTGAGGGCTCTGGAGACATCCAGACACTATAGTCAGCGAATATATCTCAGGAGTTTGGTGCCTCACTGATGGACCCTACTATGGAGTTTGTGCTCCACAGAGTGACAGAGTTGGACTTAGTTGTGGTTTCCCTACAAATGGCTCTTCTGTCCATCTGCTTGAACCTATAATCAGTACTAGAGTTGGTAGGTGTACTTCCAAGAGACTTAAATCTTTGGGCTGTCCATGTGCCAGTTGGGCCCTGAATCTCAATGAAATTGCAATACCTACTCTCCAGTTCATTGGTCTCACCCAGAACAACTAACAAGGAAATGATGATGGACAATGACCATTCCAAGGAACAGAGACAGTCTGCAACTGCAAGCAAGAGAGGCCCATCCATCTGCCTTATGGAATCACAGCTCCCTCTCAATTAGAAGTGGAGTGGACATCACCATCCCAGAATTCTCAGGATTGGGGAATGAACTATGGAATAAAGTAGACTTACTGGTATTCTACTATAGACTTATGTGATTCTAGCAATGGAAGAAATTATATCATTGATGTGGAGGCAGTGGCCACTGGAGGTTCTGAGGACAGAGAGAGGGAAAACAGGTGTAATATGGGGGCATATTTGGGACTTGGGGAATGACATTGCAATGAGATACAGGCCATTATAAATCTTGCCATAACCTACAGAATTAGGTGGAAGAGAGTGCAAACTACAATGTAAACTTTAATCCACGCTTAGTGGCAATGCTCCAAAATGTGTTCATCAATTGCAATGAATGTCCTTCACTAATGAAGGATGTTGTTAATGTGGGAAATTGTGGGACATGTGGGGAATGAGGCATATGGGAATCCCCTATATTTTTTATGTGACATTTGTATAATCTAAGTATCTTTAAAAGAATAAAAAAAATAAAATAAAGTTCAACAGAACACCAGGATTCAAACGACAATATGAAACACACAAACATATGCATTATCATCATCCCAGAGGGAGAAGAGAAGGGAATGGGGGCAGAAGGAGTATTGGAGGAAATAATGTCTGAAAATTTCCCAACTCTTTTCAGGGACATGGATGTACATATCCAGGAAGCACAATATAAAATGATTTTACATAAAAACAACAATGAAAAAAAGGTGGGGGTAGCTATGCTAATATCAGACAAAATAGATTTTAAATGCAAAGCATTTTAAGAGACAAAGAAGGACACTACATATTAGTAAAAGGGGAAATCTATCAAGAAGAAAGAACAATCATAAACATTTATGCACCTAACCAAGGCACTTTGAAATACATGAGGCAAACATTGGAACAAATAAGGGGAGAAATAGATGCCTCTGCAATTATTGTGGAGGACTTTAATACACGATTATAAAAATGCGTTAGAGATTTGAATAGACACTTTTCCAAAGAAGAAATACAAATAGCTAAAAAACACATGAAAAGATCCCCAACATCACTAGCTGTCAAGGAAATGGATATCAAACCTACAATGAGATATCATCGTACACCCATTAGACTGGCATCTATTAAAAAAAAACAGAGGATTACAGGTTTTGGAGAGGATGTAGAGGAAAAGGAACACTTATCCACTGCTGGTAGGAATATAGAATGGTGCAGCCATTGTGGAGAACAGTTTGGTGGCTCCTCAGGAAGTTAACTATAGAACTGCTATATGATCCAGCAATCCCACTGCTGGGTATATACCCAGAAGAATTGAAAGAAGTGATACAAACAGATATATGCACACCAAAATTCATAGTGGCATTATTCACTATTCCCAAAAGTTGGAAGCAACCCAAATGTCCATCAACAGATGAATGGATATGCAAAGTGTGGTATATACATACAATGGAATATTACTCAGCTCTAAGAAGGAATGCAATATTAACATATGGGATAATATGGATGAATCTTGAAGACCTTATGCTGAATAAGTAAGCCAGGAACTGAGGGACAAATATTACATGACCTCACTGTTATGACTTAAGCAAATTGAGCAGACTTTCAGAGCTAGAGTCTGGAAGGTAGGTTTACAGGAGACAGAAAAAGATTCAAGGATGGTGAACCAATGCCCATATGTGCAAAATCTATGTTAAGGTGGAAGGGTGTGGTTGGGCAATCGATTGGCATGAGAGTGGTGCAGTGATGTGATTGGGTTCAGCAGTGCTCGTCTGTGAGGGGGAGTAGGGTAGGGAATTGGGTTAGACTATCCGTGGAGCTAAGGGGTGGGTTGGGGAAGGAGCAGATGAACTCTGGGGATTTGCAAGTCTGTGGTTAAAACTGCAAAGCTGGAAATGTTTTTTTTGTTTGTTTGTTTTTGTTTTTTTTTTTTTGACAAATATAGCAGGGGAGGGTTACTGGTGTAGGACATTGGGTGTGGGGAGATACACAGGATAGGGTACACCTGGGGCATGCTTCTTTGGAATATGTAAGTGCTCATCTTGTCACAGTGTGTTATTAAAGTGGGTGGAGACCCACACAGTAAACAAGAAAATATTAAACTCCCATCCTGGGGAGTACTGCTGTGTTCTCAGTTAGAGGGACAAGAATCCCTTGAGAATATAGGCAGTGCCAATATGTCAAGCTCTCAATATTATTGCAAGTAACTATAAATCTTATTCTTCAAAAATTGAAACTTAGTGGGGTGCCATAGGTTCAGAGGGGAAGGAGGAGACAAGAATAGAATAGATGGAACATAGGGCATTTTTAGGGTATTAGAATTATTCTGCATGATCTTGTAATAATGGATACAGACCATTTTAAATTTTGTCAAAACCTATAAAAGTGTACAGTCCAAAATGTAAAACATAATGTAAACCATTGATCATGGTTAGTAGCAGTGCTTCAACATTTGTACATTAATTGTAACAAAGGTACCATCCACATGTAAAGTGGTATTAATAGAGGAGAGGGGAAAAGGGAGAGTGCTTTGGGTATATGGGAATCGCCTATATTTTCTATGAGACTTTTCTGTAACCTAAAGCTTCTTTGAAGATAAAATGATAAAATTAAGACACAGATGGAGTTTATGGAAGAAAATGTCACTGTACATACAAGACAACAGATTTTAAAGTGATGAAAAATATAAGGTCTAAATTTTTTTTTACATTATAGCAAATTTTTTTCTTTGTATTTTATTTGTTATTTTTAAAACCATTATTTGCAGTATCTGCAAGCCACAGGCCTTGCCACATTTGCAAGCCGCAAGCCTTGCCTTAGCCTCGCCTGCGAGGCATAACCCCCTCCCCCGTTCCCCCTTTCCCTCTCTCCCACTTCCTTGTTCCTCCTCAACAATCAGAGCTCTCGCCCCAGTTATTGCCTTATTTGGACATGTTGGCCTTCTCCTCTAGCCTCCCCCCTCCCTCCCAAATCTTCCCTCCACGCCCAGCAACAGCTTCGCCCTATCAGAAGACAACACGCTCACCCCCGCCCAACTCTGCCTATAAAACTGCGCAGCTCTCCCTGAATAAAGGTCTTACCTTCCAGCAAGCAAGTGAGTGGTGTCTCTTCATTTATTACTGTCAGGGAGACCACAGGGCACCAAACGGCGACCCTGTGACAACTTCTCCTTAACCTCCGTGAAGACCAGGGAGCCGGGCCTGCGCTCTCCTGACAACTTCTTCACCCCCCC